>CM033638.1:18722848-18840216 GCA_019453435.1 Rhinogobius similis
TTATCCACCTGACACACGACCAGTGACTCACTCTGAGGAAACACAAAACAGAAATACATCAGGACCATGTGGTCTAGAGCTTTTATCATGATATGAAAAGACCATAAGGATCTCGTGCTCACAAAACAGAATTACCACAAACTCTTCATGTTGTGAAGTTCCCGCTGATCTGTGATGGGTCCAGTCCATGGAGCGGGACTGGACCAATCACAGTACGGCATGTTGGTTTGGGCTGAAGCCAAACCAACAGACCTATTTTAGGGGAAATACAAACCCTTTTGTTTTTTCAACATTTGTGCATTTGTGGAGGGAAAGCTCACTGTGGGTTTTTTCTGCTTCTTCCGCTGTTGTGACACTTCGACCAATCAGTGTCAAGTATTCTTTTAACGTTCCAACGGCTTTCGGTGATAGACTCCTCAGATTCAGTAGAGTTCTAAACAGGTATAATCGTGATTTCAATTATTACTCCCCTTTCAAAAATGTTGTAATCGTAAATAAAATGAATTGCCCTCTGTTCAGAATTATGAGGGCACTCTTTTTGCCTCAAACCTGGAGCAAAGGCACTTTTCTAAAACATTACTGATAAAATATAATCTGTCTATACTTTCTCTACAGAATTATTTTGACAATTTCGAAATAATCTCAATAATCTCAATTTCAATTGTGTGCCAAATAATGGAGCAGCACGAATCAGTTTGTTTCACTTATAAATCTGAGAGCCAGATTACTTGACTGTGGCATCTATAATATTTGTTTAAGGATGTTATAGTCATAGTTGTATCTTGTTGATGTTCTGTGAGACAAATGAGGTGTACGTGAAATTATATATTAAAAATGTCTTATCACCTCGAAACAAACGACGATATAATTATGTACAACATGATATGGCCCAGCCCTAATTATCAACACAATATGGACCCTTTAAAAGTTTGTAAAAACATTCTCAATTCAGAATGGAGGCAAAAGTGAAGTGCAACATAATGTGATTTCTCTGGAGATAGGTTTGTGTCAGTAAAAGCCTCAGACACATGTGAGTGACATCAGAGCTGCTTTAAACACATTTATTATTGTATTTTACATTATGTTTTAGGAAATTATGATAAACAATTTGCATTTTTGATGAAGGAACAATCCAGATTTATGGGTTTTACTGAAAAAATACTCACAGAAATGTTGAGCCCACAATCATTTTTCATTTTATCTACAGATATATTAGATACTTTACCATAAATTAGATGATTTTGAAGCTAAAATACGATTTTAAGGCTAGAAAATTGTATTTTGTCCATTGTTTGTTATAGAAAAGCAAACTAACTGACCTTTCTACTCTGTAAATTCAAATGTGTTGCTTTTTTCCAAAACAAACACTTAAAACCAGTAGAATTTAAATCTAATGTGAGAGAATCATTGAAACTTCATTTTGCCTCCAGTCGCCTTGACATCACATTTTAAAGGGTCTATAGGGTCATGCAGATGATATATTTTAATTATGAGTCCAAATATTATGACAATCAATCACAAAAATCGTGTAAAAGTGAAGAAAATGTAGCGTCCTTTGTTTCGTCCATCAAAACCTGGAGCGATAAGTCTATTTTCCGTCAACTTTCAACAACAGGAGTCCAAAATAATGACGTTTTAAGTGTGTTTTCTTTCTATACTTTCTGTGTCCACGAGAACATGTTAAAGCAGGATCACGTCATTTATTATTAACAGTGTTTTATTCAGCCGGACATGCAGAAGGAACCAGAACAACCAGGTCAGCAAGTGCACTTTATCCATTAACTTTGTGATGATGGAAAGTCCGGATGCATTAACTATTGAAAGCATTTGTTCCTGCGTTAGAAGACTATACATTAAAAATACAGAGAACACGACGAAGAAATGTTTAAATACAACAGACTTTTCTGAAAGTTCAGCAAATAGAAAGCAAATTTAAATAGGAAATAACGTATCAGAGGGTTTTTGAAGATTTAAAAATGTCTAAACAGCTGGGTTTTTATCATTGACTTAAAAATAATTGTGAATATTTTAGTAATATTTTGTATTTTTGGAGGTGGATGGAGCATAAACATAAGATTATTTTGATATTTGTAACTGAATCTTGTGTGTGATTTAAAGCCGTCTAGGAATTCCCAAATTTAGTTGGATTTAAATGTTGTTGGTTTTTTTTTTTTTTTTTTGTTTGTTGTTTTGAGGCGAAAAGTATTTTAAGATCTGCCTTTTTGGAAGCTTTGACCAATAAATGAAGACTTCCAAGAAAAGCGTCATAATTAGCCATTTGTTTTCTCTTTTATTCTGTATTTTCCACAAAATTGCAAATTCATTCTAACACCTTCGAACAACACGTCACAGTTTATACTTTAACATTATTCATTGATTTTATGTTGTTTATGTTTTTATTGGGAATTAATTTATGTGCAACGACAATGGCGACAAAACAGTTTCAGATTTTTTATAAATTAAGACAGTGTTCACATTTGCTCAAACGCCACAGACAAACTGGGAGAAAACTTGAACTAAACCTGGACTAAATCAAGACTAAACAAGGACTAGAACAGAACCAAACTAGGTCTACATCTGGAAAAAACTCGGCTTAAACCAGGACAAGCTCCAGCTGTTGTACTACGGTAATAACCACATTTTAGATTAGGATTGCAACTAACAATAATTTTAGTAATTAAATTAATCAGTTAGTTTGGAACACAAAAGGCCCATGAATATGAGATTTTTACTCCATTTGACCCAGATAAAGCTGAACTGAAGCTGTTTGAGGACATTCTGGGGGAGCATACAGTCAAAAAGTCAAGCGTTTTCATTAAAAACATAACATTTTCCATGGTACTTTTGTGTCATTCCTGCTCATAAAACCTCTTCTTTCAGCTCATGGCATGTTTTGGAGTCTGTGTATGGACCAGATAACGATGATTTGATTACTAAATTGGTTTACAAATAATTATATTAGTCCAATTTAGATTATGACCATTAGATAGGTGATATATCCTTGATTAAAAAAAAGGATTTTGTAATAATACTCAATATTTGGGGAGGGCGAAATTAATCATTATTTTTTGCAGAATCCCGACGACTATATTCAGACGATATAATAATCCAACAGAAATGTGTTACAGCATGTCGTTAAAGGCATTAGTTGAGGTTTATTTATCAGACAAATGTGAAATGTCTGCCAAATTAATCACAAAAGTGCAGAAATATCACATTATACCATAATTTGAAAGTTTACAACCTACATTTTTTCAATTTAATTTATAATCAGCAGTTTTTAAAGCATTTTTTTTTACTCTAAATGACTCAATAGTCAAATTTTGCATATCTTCAAAACAGCATTCATTAAATTATCTAAATTTTGATATATATTGCACTTACAATTCAAATTTTGTCATGTTTCATGTTTTCTTTGCATCAATACTTGCTCAAATTAGTATCTAGTTTCAGTACTAGTTTAAGTATTGATTAGTATCTGAGTTTCGATACTTCTGACAGCCTTTGAGACAATAAAACAACCTGGAGTCTGACATTGGCATCACAAATCACACATTACTGATTAATTATTACATTATCATATTTCTTTGAACAAAAGAAACTATAAACATATATATATATATATATATATATATATATATATATATATATATATATATATATATATATATATATATATATATATATATATATATATATAAGACAATATTGACATTTATACTCCACAAATCAAATTGTACAAGAGAAAAGTATAGATATGTATGTAGGAAAATATGTTCTTTTTAAAAATATTTCTACGGCCACAAAATGCGACCTTCAGTGGGATTTTATTGTCCTGATCCATTCGTGCAAAGGCGTAATTTGGAGAGCTCCCAAAAAACCTCTATTATTTGTGGACAGAGCAGATGGCTGGAGGGAGGTTTTGTGCAATGCGCTCAAAGAGATCAAGATTACGATGTGCCAAGCTCGAAAGACCCGAAAAAAAACAGGAAGCGCGGGTAAATAAAGACCAAAGACGCTGCAAGTTTTGGTTACTGCACCGTGCACAAAGCGTCAAAGGAAACAGACAGACGCAGCGACGCAGACACGGCTTGAACGTGTCCGAAAATGTCCAAAAGTGCACGAAAAGAAGTGTACTGCTCCAACTATGCACAAGACGCTGTCAAGACACGCAGCCGAATACCAAAGACAGGAAGAAGAAGCGATGTTCATTGTGAAATCGAGCGACAAACGGCAGACAGCGTAAAGCTCACGTAAACGCTTAAAGGCAAAACAGGAAGTGAAGCGGAGCGCGGTGAAAATAAAATAATTATTTCTGACGGGGGTTTTGTAAATCACTGAGCTTCATTCATGCTATTAGGCTATTATTATTACATATTTTTTCTGTTCTTTTGTAGAAAGTCTCATTTGTTAGTTTTATTGATTAAACTATATTGATATTAAAATGTTTACTTTTATTTTAGTCTACTGTATGTATTTATCTGCATATTTGCACCTATTTTACTCATATTTTAAACACATTTTTATGCTACTTTATTATTTGTTATCAAAGGCTATGTTTACATGCACACCAAAATCTGATAATGATCTGATTTCTGGACCGCTGAGATTATTTACATAATATGCAAATAGCAAAATCTGATGTGAGGACAGAGTCAGAAAGAAATCAAAATCTGCTGTTTACGTGTCATTTTAATAATCTTAAAACACAAAATCAAATAATTATCACATTTTGAGAGTCTGTGTCACTGCAGCGATTATTTTTTATATATTTTTTTTTAATCTGGTAATTATAGTGCAAGTTGTAAGCAACTGTAAGTATTTCCAATAACAATAATCAATAAAGTTTGTTTTCAATTCAGTAACATTTATATTTGTAGTGCCCAAAATCACAACAGCAACAGCTTTTCGAAGTATGAATGGTGCATTTTGAGTATAAATTAATAGATATGCCCACCTCATATTTGTGAGGTATATTTCATTTGAATACAGTTTTAAATACAAAGTAAACAATACGGCTGCAACAATTGATGAATGAATGAATAAAAAGCTGACTATAAAGATAATTATTATAGTCATATTTTGATAAATAGGAATCGTTATTAGGACTGTTCAGACTCTAAAACCCATATAATACAATTTATAACACTGACAGTAATAAATCAAAATGTCCAAAGAAAATATACAATTTCTGGTTTTCAATAAAAATTTCAACGGTATACTTCATATTTAGAATCTTTTAGTCACCATTTTTCAAACTTTATTTGGCTAAAAGTGTATATAAAATATCTCAAAGTACAATAAAAATATTGAAAAATCAATCAACAGCTAAAATAATCATTAGTTACAGCCCAAGTCAAATAAATCATTACTTAGAAAGCTGCCTACTTTTTAAAATCATATTTTAATAATGTCCTGTGAATTCCACATATTCTTCACATTTTTCACGCTTTACGCTATTGAAAGTACACGTATTTATCATATTTTACTTTGAAGCCCAAACCGGAAGTCGTGACTTGCCAGAGCCGTTAACGTCACACATCAGGCAGAGGGAGGCTAAGCTAACGAGCTAACAACAGACAATCTCACACTTTACTTTTCCGCGATTAACCCTAAAACTTTCACAAATAACACAGGCCTTTCGGGCACAAACTATTACCGAATCCAGGCCGAGTCAGAGCCTTGAGTCTCTGCATAAACTCACCATTTTTGCGGAGTACTGTTAGTTCCTGAAGCTGCAGCTGCTCTGATGCGGACGCTTCTGTGTTGATTTTTTTTTTTGAACTTGTGCTCGTCTTGTGACTGCGCTGGCCAATCCCACTGTGCGCCCGTGGAGCTCTCCTCCTCTGCACAGCCTCACAACGCCAGAGAAAGTGTTCTGCGTACATCATTAGCTTATTCTTTAATTCGTTAAAGTTTGTAAAGAAAAATATTCAAGATTTCAGTTTGGAGACAAAAGTGAAATGCAACCATGTAAAGGAGAAAGACTTATGGAGTCAGAATATCACAAAATATGAAAATGAAAGGGTGTTTGGCAAATGTACTCTATACTAAACTAAACTCTGTATCTGTGATATCCGTGATGTATAATTGTATTTTACATAATTTGCTTATTTAATAGGAGATTATGAGACATTGCATTTTAAAGCATTTTAAAGGAAGGCAAAATACTGATTTTTAGAAATATTGAGCGCACAGTTTATATTACACATTTGACTATAAAGTATACTTTTTGTGAGGCGCAAATACAATTTTGAGGTTATAAAATCGTTATTTTTCCTCTTCCTTTTTTAATAGAAAAACATTACTGCTTAGAACTGATGTCATTTCATCATTGAAATATTAATTTAATCTCCAGTCGACTCCATTCTGTAATTTTGAACATTTTGATGACAGAGCACATTATGAAGTAGAGTCAACTATAACACACTTCCAATGATTAACTAACATCAGATCTAGACTTATATAAAATTACATTTTATTTTATACATTTTGTCAGTTTGTTTGCTTTTATATTAGAAAGGATGGAAATAATACTATTTTTAGGCTTGAAATCATATGAGTTTTAAAAAAAGTGTAATTTGTCTTAAAGTAAATGTAATGCTATAAAATGAGAAATTTAATCATTTTTGTTCACCACACACCTTAAATTATGTAATAAATTTAATTATTAATAAAATATATCACTCACATGTATCTGTGGTTTTTATTTGCCAAAATGTTTTGTGATATTCTGATGTTATTTCACGTTTCTCAATTAAAATTATGTTCCATTACACATTTGCTGCATTCCAGAATTAAGAATGTTTCGTTTACAAACTTTTAAAGGGTTTATTCACAATGAAATATCAGTCCAGCTGTAACAATAAATGCACAGATAGGTGTGATTTTATTCAGTCATTTTTATTTCTCCTTGAGTGATATATTATACAGTGTAACAGTCCTCTTACACGAGTAAAACTTTTGGTTACTCTTCCCACTGTGAGATGGGGTACAAACACAAATAAAGGTATTATTATTACAAGTGATAAAAGTTTTATGTCGACAACACTAAATTATTTGAACATGTGTGTTTCTTTCACCGCTCCTTCAGATATGATTTATCTTTTCTCACTTTTTTGTCAAAAAAACAAAATTTACCCTTTTGTCCTTCAAAATACATTTGCTTCGAATTATAAATCAGATGTTACTTTTTATTTTTACTGGAGTAATTTCTTGTACTTCTACTTTGTACTTTTATATGCGTAATGTTATTTTGAAGTTACTTTATTCTTTGTTAAGTGCAGTTTTGCCACTTTAGCCACCTTTGCTTATTTCATATGAAAAATATAATTATTCTATTTTCAACATGTTTCCAAACTTGTACAAACCCCGCCCCCAGATGACGCCACACTTCCGCGTTGTCTGTTGTAGTTTTCGTGAGCGCTGCTGCTTCGGAGCTAGCTCCTGTAGTCCTATGCTCCTCGGTAGATGAAATTAGCAGCAAACAGACTTCCGTTTGGATAAATCACAGCTGCTGCCACTTCTCAAGGCTCTCGACCCAAGCCAGGTAATACAGACTTGTCACGATGCCCTATTATTTACATTTTAAGATGCTAAAACATGCTAGCTGTCTATTACAGTTAGCCGCTACAGTTAGCCTCGTGTGGTATGCAGCCAAGTGTTTACTCAGTTAACTAATATTTGAATAAGCAAAGCATTATCTTCGAACCGTGACGTTTTTATTGTGTATGTGTCACCTATTTTCGCCCTGGAAACGTAGTGCTTGAGGGTTTTTTCTTGACCATTGGCCGAGAATGGAAAGAATTACTACTCCCATTTCTTCTTACTCACAGTTCCTAGTTGTATTTTGACAGCAGCTTGTGTGTTATGACAACCTAATACTCCTAGCTGACTTTCTCTTTTGTTTTGTTGCAGATCATGTCAGACTTTTCGGTAAGTAATGTTTTATTGTCTTACATTGGTAAATAAATTACACTTTAGTTGATAAGAAAGTACCTAAGATTCCCGACTTTCCTGTAAATAATTAGGATAACCGGTTACTTCACATATAGTTATTTTGGGAATTCATAAGGAATTTGTTTTGTGTTAGGCCCTTATACTTCTATGGAACATGTTTATTTTCCTTGCCTTGTGTAATGATTTTATTTTAGGCGCTCTCATGTACAAGACAAATTCCCCGTGGGGCAGTAAAGATTTATTCATTAATTAATTTCTCTTCCTCTCTGTAGTTGGCAGATGCTTTAGGAGAAGACACTCCGAAAGACGCCAAAAAGATCGGGAACACAAACCCGTCGGCTCCTCCGGCCGCAAACCCTGGTTGGCCTGGCTCTGCCCCCGGTGCTCCCTCACAGCCCTCTGGCCCGGGGCAGTTCCCCGGTTCTCCTTACTCTGGCTCTCCTTATTCTGGTCCAGGAGCTCCGTCAGGCCCTTACCCTGGCCAGCCCCCGGCTGCCCCCGGGGGATTCCCTCCTCCGGGGCCAGGAGCGCCTGGTCAGTTCCCACCTGGAGCTCCAGGGCAGTTCCCATCCAGTCCAGGGGCCCCAGGGCAGTTTCCTCCGCACTACCCACCTGAGGGAGTCCCAGGACAGCTGCCTGGAGGCCCGATGCCGTACCCATCTGGACCCTTCGGCTCAGGACCCGGAGCACCAGCAGGACCTTACCCCAATGTGCCTTTCCCAGGAGGTAAAGAATGGAGGCAGTTTATCAGTGTTATCTGCTATCTTTTACTTATTTTATATCCACTGATGTTTACTATAAGAATCTTTTTTTTCAGATGTGAAATAATTAAAATAAGTAAAAAAGTAAAATAAATGTGATAACTTTTTTCAAGTTTTAAAATGCATTGATTAAATTCATTATTTTAGCATTAAATTAAAAAACAAGTATACAGATACAAAAAAGAGTAAGTGGAATTACTATCCGTGGTCAAGTTATGATACTTAAATACAGGAAAATATTTGTGATGTGACTGACTGTTTTTATCTTTAGTTGGTGTGACTAATATGCTTTAATTTGTTATTGTCTTTGAATGTCCTGAATAGCATGCATATGAATAGTGTTTATTATTATTGTAAGTGTTAACATTTTATTTGACTACTTTAAACTGAATGTTGAATATTCTGTGCCATCAAAGTGAAAAATATACAGTTGAAGTGGCCAGTCCAATTGTCTTCAGTGAAACAAAAAGATACCAGGCACGAAGCACTGGTATCATTTACATTTTTGTTTGAGAATATCAGACATGTTCTACTGATCTGAACTTGACTTTATTGAAACAAACCCCTCTTTTGACACAGGAGTAATAGTGTTATTTCTTTTGTGAATGTGTACTGCTGGTGTATCCTTTGATAAGACACCGATTGCTGCTCTATCACTGAGTCACAGAGCAGCACTAGATATCATTCATTTGACCTTTTCTGACTTTTAACCTCCTGTGCTGTGTTTTAAGTCCATTAGTCATCGCCAGCCTCGTTCTCGTTGTTCAGTATTTCTTCCGTTAAATCGCACTCATGACAACTGCGTGCCTCGCTTAGTATGTCGGTGCAAATTAGTTTTTGTTTGTCTCCCTTTTGTAATTCCCTCTGCTGCCAGTAGATGGCGTGCTAGCACAAATCCTGATGCAGGAAATGTGTACTTTCAGTGGACAAATCTGTAGAAACATGAGATGCCAAAATTAAGACTTTCAAAGGCACGTTTAAAGGATAATAACACGACAAATAATGCAGAATATGTGTCGTTTAATGAACATGTTCCCTTCTGTGTTCAGCTCCCGGTGCGTTTCCCCCCGGCCCTGGAGCCTTCCCTGCGTACCCCTCTGGAGGCTTTCCCCCGATCCCCCCCGGCTCATGGGGGGCCCCTGCTGGTGGGGGTTTTCCTGCAGCTCCGGCTCCGTTTGGCCCTGGTCCTGTCGGTCCTTATGGAGGCCCAATGGTGAGTCTGACACTTATCGAACCTGCACACGGGGCTTTGCTTTCTGCTGAGTGTGACTCTGGTGTCTGTGGACGGCTTGCTTTTTCTGAGGGAAGAAGTAAAGAGAAACATCTTCAGAGTTATAGTTATGTTCTTTATTAGGGTGTGCAACCGTTAATCGTAATAATTATGTCTAGTCGACTTTAAAAATAATCATAATCGTTCGTAATCATGCTTTTTCACACTCATATTTTGACTAAAATATGAAAAAATGTAGTTTACATGATCAGTATCTTGTAATTTAAGGTGAATTTACAGGTGAACAGGAAAAAATCTTAAATTTAAAGATATCAATTGTAACTTGTCCTGTAGTTTACTCACATAAATGTAAGAAAAAAAAATATTACAAGTTTTTCATCATTTTTTGTTTTCATGTAGAAATAAGGCATTCTATGTGTAAAAACGTCCAAAAATACACATATCTGGGACGTTTAAATCTGAAAAATGAACAGAACGAGGTTTAAAGTTCTTGGTTCATTTTGTAACATATTAGATACAAAAAATGTAGAGAGGGGATTTGGATTTCTTATTTTAGTAAACTAGATTGGACTGAAAATTGTCCTAAAAATTAAAATTTTGCCTAATTTTTTTACTTAAAACTTAAATAAATCAGTTTTAGAATTAGATATTAAAAAATCCTTCTGTACGTTTCGTCAAAATCTTGTTGAGTCCAGATTGTACAGTTTGGTGTAGGATCTACTTTAAGGCTGATCTTTATGTCTTTGTGGGAGAAAAATACATTTTAAGAAAACGGCCTTTGAAGTTACAAAGTCCCAGAGAAATCTATGGATGAAGTGGATTCAATTAAGTAATAAAACATCTTCAGGAGCAGATTGGACAAGTTTGTTGTTTCCACATGAAAGTCGATATGTTGAGAGAGAAAACTGGACAAAAAATAAAATTTGACAAAAATTTGCCTGTCGTGGCTTGCCTTAAGTGCAATATAATGATCATTTGACACAGAATATATATGTTTCTGTTCAAATGTTGTTGTTTTTACCGTTTACTAATCAATATTTTAGTAGCTCAACAAGTAAATTGCCTTCATCCTTTGTGCACTACTTTGAATACTAAGTTAGGATAGATTTTGTCATTGGATTTTTGACAGAAACAGCACTTAAATGTTGAAATTAA
Organism: Rhinogobius similis; assembly: GCA_019453435.1. Classification (NCBI taxonomy): domain Eukaryota; kingdom Metazoa; phylum Chordata; class Actinopteri; order Gobiiformes; family Gobiidae; genus Rhinogobius; species Rhinogobius similis. Next base: position 18,733,955 of record CM033638.1, read on the forward strand.
TGTATTCGTTTTGTAACAAAGACAGCTGCGTTAGTAAATCAAAATATCAAAAGAGATTAAATAAATTTGGATTTCCTCAATAATACAGTTTTTTCTTTTATATTCTCTATCTAAAAGCTTTCAGACACCATATTTCAACATTTATTTGACTGATAATGTATTTAAAAAGTCTAGACTTTAGAAAAATAATAATTCAACTAGTTGCAGATAACGGTAATTTTGTTGCACTGAGTTTGGTTTTTAAAGGGGCTTTGCTTACTGCGGTCTGTGACTCTGGTGTTTACAGATGGACTTCTTTTTTTAAGGAGAAAAGTCAGAACTTATTTAGAGATTTCACACTAATTTGACTTTATCCTGGTTTTGTTTTGGTGCAGTGGTCTCTGTTTCAAAAATCTAACCAAGTTGTGTTTAACAGACTCTTACTTCCTTCAGCCTTTTCCCGCTGCATGGCTCAAACTGGAGCGGGTGGACAGGAATAATTCTTTCTTTTTGCAAGTTGGGAATCTCACATTGAGACTATACTTTGGAGAGATAGAGTGAAAAATGTGTAAAATTGTGATGGTCATTTTGGAGAGCTGCAGAAAATGACAATATCAAATGTATCGTCTATAATTAAAAATATTAAAAATTACCTCAAAAACAGATAGAAACTCTAGTGTAATTGTCTAAACAAGTGTATAAAGTCATATTTGTGCACTTTTGAGCTTAATTTGAAAGATTTATCTGCACTCTTTTCTTTTAAAGCTTTTTTTTCTTTAATGATTCTGTATGTCTTCATGTGTTTTGTGATTTTAATGCAAATTTTCCAATATATAAAGCACTTTGAATTTCCTTGTGTACGAATCGTGCTCTACATATAAACTTGCCTAATTTCATGGTTTAGTTTTCTCCAATAGTAACAAGAAAATATGCATTAAAATCACAATATAAACTAATATAAACCTAAGTATTATATACTAATTAAAAAAAGAAATGGTGCATAGCTAAAACTGATTTAAAATGTTGAAATTGAACATAAAATTAAAGTCTCACTGTGATTTCCAAGTTCAAAACACTCTCTTTAAACACTCTCACTTTCCAGTTTCTCAGGCTCTGCTGCGCTGGGAACACATTTTGAAATAAGTCACTATTTTTAACCGTAGCGTTCCAAATTAATTCCTTTTTTTGTTTTGCAGCCCGGATGTTATCCTCCTCGTTACTGAAAGATCAACTGCTTTTTCACACGGACAACATCAGCGATTCACAAACTTCACTTGTGCCTAAAGATTAAACATATATAGTTTACAGCACAGTGTCTTTTAATTTAAGTGCAATATAATTAATTAATTTCACACAGATTATATGAGTTTCTTTACAAATGTTTTTACTGTTTACTAATCAATATTTTGTCATTATGGAGGATTCCAAAAAAGTGTGTGCACTGCTTTGAATATTAAGTTAGAATAGATTTTTGCTTTTGTGTTCTTGACTCAAACAGCTTTTAAATGTTTAAATTAATTATGTCTTGTCTTTCAGTTTTAATTGTTTTAGGTTAATCCTCTTTAAACTGTATTATAGTCAGGCTAAGTCTTGGTTTAGTTCTGGTTTAGGCCTGGGTTAGATTTGGTTTAGGCCTGGCTCAGTCCTGGTTTAGTCTTGGTTTAGACCTGGTTTTGTCCTACTTTAGTCTTGGTTTAGACCTGGTTTAGTCTTAGTTTAGACCTGCTTTATTCCTGGTTTAGACCTGCTTTAGTCTTGGTTTAGACCTGGTTTTGTCTTTGTTTAGACCTGGTTTTGTCTTGGTTTAGACCTGGTTTTGTATTGGTTTAGACCTGGTTTTGTCTTGGTTTAGACCTGGTTTTGTATTGGTTTAGAGATGGTTTAGTCCTGGTTTAAAGCTGGTTTAGTCTGGGTTTAGACCTGGTTTAGTCTTGGTTTAGTCTTGGTTTAGTCCTGGTTTAGAGCTGGTTTAGTCTTGGTTTAGTCTTGGTTTAGTCCTGGTTTAGAGCTGGTTTAGTCTTGGTTTAGTCCTGGTTTAGTCTTGGTTTAGACCTGGTTTAGACTTGGTTTAGACTTGGTTTAGATCTGGTTTAGACCTGGTATAGTTGTCCAATATAACCCTTCATAATCCATATTTCTTTCTGTTGACTTTAACCTGGTCCAATCATGGTTCAGTCCAGTTAAAGTCCTGGTTTAGGACCAGTTTGGACTTAATAACTTTGCCACTAGAACTGCAACAATGAATCAACTAATTGTGATTAATCAACTATAAAAAATAATCGTATTTTGATCATCGTAACCATTATCTGGACTAAACAGACTCTAAAACACAAATTAAAACACCTTTTATAACAAAGACCAAAATGTCCAAAAAGAAAAAACAATTCCATATTTTCACCAGTAATGCACTTTATTTGCAAATATTCTCTGTCTAGAAGTATTAAGTCATCATATTTCAACCTTTATTTGGTTAAAAATGTGTTTAAAAAGTCTCTATGTACAATTGAAATACTCGTTTGACTAGTCGACTTCTAAAATAATCATTAGGTGCAGCCCTATTTTTTAATCATCAGAACAATAATTCTCCAAAGAAGTTCATAAAAGCAGTTTCTAAATGTTTTCCACGCGCTTTAAACATTTTTATTCTTAGTCTGACTCTGATAATCCTAGAACAATTATGAAGATCAAATAAGCAAACCAAAAAGTCAGTATTTTTATTGTTTTGCTTCATTGGAACTCCTTTCAAATGCATATTTATATTAATCACCTTTTGTTTACTGCTTTATGTTTAAATGCATATCTTCCTGGACTTTGGATCATTATTACTGGACGTGGATAAGAATGTTAGTGACTCATTGGGTGTAACGGGGAAACCACCAGGGCAGGGTCACAAACTACACTAATGTTTAACTTTTTTTTTCCCCTTTGTGCTTATTTTGTGCTGCAATAAATGGATTTGAGCTCTGATGTAACCGCGTGTCTGTTTATCAATGGCTACTGTGTTCACTGTGGATTTCACACACAAATTATGTAATACACAATGTTAAATTTATGTCAAAATGTAATAAAATTGATCTTTTTTTAGATGGTGCCGTTCGATCTTCCACTCCACGCAGGAATAATGCCCCGACTCGTCATCACGATCGTGGGAGAAGCTGTGCCAGGCGGAGAAAGGTAGAAGGAATTTAAAATGCATGGTTTAAAATAGTGTAGAAGGTTTGTCATTAAAGGGCCTGTACCTGATTTTGGACCGTGAGACAGGAACATGTTTTTGTTTGAACCATTAGCCCCGCCCACATAGTCCTTCCTTTCACGTAATATTTCTCCATGACTCAGAAACAACTCTCTTCTTCTTATACAGTTGTTTCCATGGAGTTACTTATATTCCCATGATTCATAGATGTGCAATGTGCTTGATTGGCTGAAAAGAGGTGACCCTGGCAAACACTTCTGCACTAGTTCTTTCCTAACAAAGTGTTTATAACATGCACAGATTATTCATTACAAACTCAATGTCTTTCCATGAAGTTGCTTCTGTCAAACAATGTGTGACATAAAGAGAATTTAAAGTAAGAGTAGAGTTGAGTAAATAAAAATCAGGTACAGGCCCTTTAAGTCCATATTTTGTTCTAAGTATATTGTATATTCAAGTTAGAAATGGGCAGTATATGGAAATTTAGACTTATTTGTGAAAAGGTGAGTCAGACTGCAACCAACGATTATTTTGGCAAACGATTAATGATGCAATTATTATTTTGATTAATCGGTGAGTTGTTTAGAACTCAAAATTCACAAGATTACATTTTTAAGCCTGAATGAAAAGCCTGAATTAAAGGCCCTGTATCTGATTTTTATTGTTTTGAAACGTGAAAAACAGAACTAGTTGATGTATAAGTCTTTACATCAGTCACATGTATCACTCACTTACATAATCCAGTCCCAGCATCCTGAATACTCACCGTGATGAGTTTATAATGAGGAGTGAAGCTAACAAACAGTAGCACTTCCTGCCTCTCATAGAATAAACGCTCTTTAAACAGATGCAGATAAAACAATGGGGTCTCATTTTTTACGCTTTTAGAATATATCTGTGCTGGGACAAAACTAATTTTACTTCATTACAAAGAATCAGAAACTTGGACAAGTTCAGTTTTTCCTGTTTCACAACAATAAAAATCAGGTACAGCCCCTTTAATTAATTTTTTGACTGCGCTTTCCGAGTTCATCTATTTGATTAGTAATGGAATAAATGAACGTATCTGTTTGTTTTGTTGCGCAGGTTCCAGGTGGACTTCATGAAGGGCTCAGACGTCGTGTTTCACTTAAACCCGCGCTTCACTGAAAACACCATCGTCAGAAACTCGAACCTGGGCGGCTTCTGGGGCCCCGAGGAGCGAGAGGGGCCCTTTCCATTCGTGCAGGGACAGAGGTTTGAGGTGAGTCAAGTTCATCTGACGACTCGACTGACAAAAATACAAGATTCTGTCCTCAAGCTAGCAATATTTGTTAAAGTGTGTATGCCACGTTTTCATGTTTTTCTAATTATGATTTGGTTTGCTGTGGGAAATATTAATTATGGTTTTACATTTCCAAGTGCAGTTTGAATATGTCAGAATTATAGGCAGAACAAACTGATAAATTGTCTTTCTTTGCTTTTTTTTGGATAAGTTTTTGTCCGTGGAGCTTTTGTTTCGCTCAAATTATCTATTTACGGCAAAATGGAAACTGAAAGTAGTTTCTCTGTTATTGCTCCACTCTGCAGAGCTTAGCTAGATTGTTTGCTAACGCCTGCTGGAGATACAGGACACTTCAACTGTCTCATAACAATTAATTTCCTCAACACTTGGACTCAAAAACATGTTATTTAAGGAGAGAAAGGTAATGAGTTCAACTGTGTGTGATCTAGAGCTGCACGATTTGGGAGAAATATCTAATTGCGATTGCGATTAGATTTAATATTTATTATTTTGTTTTAATAATGGGACTCTGTTCAAAGTTTACATTTTAAACATGACCAGGAGAATTGGCAAAAATACTGAAATATTAACTGTTTTTAACAAGTTTCTGTGCGTCCTTTTGTCTCTTTTAGCCACATTTTTTGTCACTTTTATTCAGGTTTTTATCACTTTTAGGCACTTTTTGTTGCTTGTTTCAGAACATGTTTTAACAAATCTGAACTACAGAGTTAGAAGTTTTTATGCAGAATGTTGTTTGTGCAGGAAATCTTTGCACTTTTGATTTGCCTTTGTTATTTGCTAATTGTGTCCATTGCAATTTTGTCTCGATTTTGATTAAAGTGTCTATGACAAGTTGGACTGCTCATTTAACCAAAATGCAGTTAAGATAAATATGTTTCAAATTCTGATCAAATCTTTCCAGTTTAGCTATTTTTTTAGGTTTGTTAATTTCACTTCCTGTTTATAAATGATGACATCACACAGGGAAATTACCAAGAAAGCATCCTGTACACTGCACCAAAACTGCTCTAATTACTTTTTTTATTTCACAAAGAAAAATACATGTGAAAATCTTTTGTTGAATCAATGTTTAAAAGATCAAAAATGTACGGTAGTTTCTTTTGTGTAAATTAGACATAACCTTTGTCTCCCCAGTGTGATGTCATCAATTTGTTCATTTCCTGTAATTTTCAACATATTTTTCAACTTGTCCTCCACAAACGGCTGCTTGATTGGTGTAAAACTATAATTTATATTTAAAAGGTATTAATCCACTGAATAAAGTCAAAATTAGAAAATCATAAAAACCTGTCATACGCACTTTAATTGTGCAGCTCTAGTGTGATCCCAAAGTCTGCATCAGTGATAAATGTGAGTGTAGACTGCAGTTTTCCTGTTGTTTATCGGTTTTCTGCTGGTTTTCATTTCTTTTAGATGCCAGGAAATTAAATATTTGTTGTAGGCATTTATATTTTTTAGCTTTTACCGGAGAAAATTAGTCATTATTCACCACTGACCCTCGTGATTTTTCCACTCACTGTTAAAATTCAGAGCGCTGCGATGACACCTTTTAATTACATTTTAATAAAGCTGTTGTTCCTGGTCTTTTCCTCAGCTGAAGGTCCTGGTGGAGGAGGACATGTTCAAAGTGGCGGTGGACGGCACTCACCTGCTGGAGTACGAGCACAGAGTGGGCGGGCTGGAGGAGGTGACGCTGCTGAGGATCATGGGAGACGTAGTTCTGTACAGCGCGTCGCCCAGTATGATCTGAACCACTGTTTGTTTTCTCTCCGCTCCGGTTTAAAACACACAAACAGGGCTCCAAATGTGCGGAAAAACTGGCAGATTTATGAAAGGAACGTTAAATTAAAATAACACTTTTTATAGCCATTTTCCTCCTAAGATGTTTACAAAAAAACCCAGAGTCATGTTTAAAATCTTTCCTGATTGATAACATAAACTGCATGTGCATAGAAAATAAGCAAATTATAATATAAGATCATTTAGTTTTATCGTTTTGCTTAATAATTTGCCACTGGAACACACGTTAATACCAATAATTATCTTGCAAATATGTGAGAATTTCATCAATTATAAGTTACTTTCACTATGTTTTTCAAAGGATTACACAATAATGATATAATATTAAACAAAAAGCACAGATTTTGAATGGCATTTTCATACATTTAAGTGCTTTTATGGGCCTATGAGTGAATGTACTTTGTCTTTTCTCGGCAGATTTATAAAGGTTTAAATTGTTGCTTTCAATGTTAGCGACTATAGCTCGATGTTAAATAAGTTGACGTGAATGATGAAATAATTGTGGAATCATTTACTCGAATAATCGTGTCTGAACAACACACAGACTCCAAAACGTGCCATGAGCCGAGAGAAGAGGTTTTATAATTCAGAGAGAGCAGGAATGACCCTCAAATGGCACAGGAAAACCGTTAAATTTGTTTTTAATGAAGAAAAAAAAGTGTTTGTTGTAGATAAACTAAAATGTTCTCAAGCCGTATCTTTTTGCTTTATCTTCGTCATCTTCTGTAAAAATCTCTTATTCACTGGTCTTTAGTGAAATGGTAATTGCCATTGACCGAAACAGGCTTAAACTCTTGAGAATAGTGCGCTGCTCCTGACAGGTTTAACCACTGTGTCACTGAAGAATGGGTCAAACGCAGAAGGGACAATAAAGGTTAGTTTAAATGGCAAATATGATCCAAAACCACTCTTTTGAGCTTTTAACCTTTTTATAACATTGTTCCCTCATCATAAACATACCTGGAGTTGAATTTATCGTTCATCCTGTCTATAAAATTGACTTCTTTGCTCCTTCTGTAAACCTCAGAAAATAGACAGTTTCAAATTTCCCAGTTTTTGTGACTCGTTCTGAGCATTTCTGCCTCAAATCACGTTCATTTCAGCTGCGCGTGTACATTAGCGTGTCGGGGCAAGCTAGTGTTTGTTTTTCTCTCCATCATTCCCTCTGCTGCCAGTACATGGAGCGCTAACACAAATCCTGACGTGGGAACTTCTCACAGACACTAATGTTTGCTTTTAGTACATACAATATTCAAAAACATGAGATGACAAAGTAAAGGTACTCAAGTTCATGTTTAAAGTAATAAAAAGTACAAGTAATTACACAATATATGCCTAGAACTGTCACGATAACAAATTTTGACAGAAAAATCATGATAAACGATATTATTGAAGCTACTTTATGCCACTGACACAGTAACTTTAAAGTCACAATATCCCTGTAAACCCTTTTCCACATTAACAATATCATAAAAATATGAATTGTATTTAAAACAGAGCTGAATGACACCCTGTAGTTGTTCGTTAGCATCATTTATGAGTGTCATTTATTATTTATTCCACCCTCTATAGCTGAAATTTGAATATATTACCGCCTATTAGCGCAAAGAAAAGATACAAAAAATAGATACTGACACTTAAAAAATATTGTTCCAGCTTTTTTTTATTGAACGATAAGCCGATATGGTAATTATTGTGACAGACCTATACATCCCCTTTAACCTTCATTATTAAAGAGGACTATTACACAAGACTGAAATGCTAATATACTGATTATTAAACCCATAATCTATTCCATCATAAAGACTAGTTATATTTAAATAGTTGTGTCTGATTGTTTTATTTACAAAATGTTAAGTGGATGCCAGTGCAATTTACATTTTAAAAATTAAACGTGCGCTATGCAACTTTTTTGGCGGAGAGGACGGTCTGCCGCCTGCTCGTTTCCATGGAGATGTCGTCGCTTTGCCCGGAATGTTCCACAACATGTCGCTAAACGTGTCAATATCTCAGCGTCACCGACTTTCGTGGATTTTTAAGCAACAAAAACTCCCACGATTGAGTAAATGCAAGATAGATCGGTTTAATGCCATGCTGCGGAACATTCCAGGCAAAACAAGTTACATAGGGTACCTTTTAAAACACTTAAACGTAAAAAAAAAAAAAAAAAATGCAAGTGCCCTATAAAATTCATTCGAGATGCCTGAAATGTGATAAAAAGCATGTTATATTGGATCGCTTAAATAAACGGAGCCCTGTATAACTTACTCACTATTACTATATTCAACAATACATTTATTTCTGGTTTGACAATCGTTTTTTACTGGCTGCGTTTCTTTGTTATTACCACTTTCTATAGAACCTGTATTGTTATTTACGCCGTAGGTAACTTAGGTTTTGAAATAACTTGACTAATTTATACCAAACTCGATATTAGACTTTGAAGTGTGCGATGTGACCCAAAAATGTTCATTATTTTCAAGTGTCCACTGCAAAAATGACCGTCTACACGAGTTAAAATTACTTGGAGTTTGACTTTTGATGTATTTTGTTATAAAAGTCGGACCTAGGAATCAGGATAAAACTTGTTCCATGACATTTCAAACTGGTTTCCAAACAAAAAAAGGTTGAAGTAAGCAAAGAAATTCTGCCAATGGGTGATGAAAATGTGTTGGAGCGTGGGAGATATTGGCAAAAATCAGCCCATTGTTTTCGATTCTCTTGGTAAAATGTCTTTGTTGAGGTTCATGTGCTGCACAGATTTAACTGAACTGTATAAATAGTTTACATGCGCCAAAAATCTGATCTTTGTCTGATTTCTGGAGTAATCAGATTATTGAAATGTCATGTTAAATGGTTACATCTGATGAAAGTTATGCAAAAATGAAAGAGAAAATTGTAAAGAATGAAAGAGTTATTTTGTAATACACTTCCGGTCCCCTCAAAAAAATGTGGAAAGACGAATCCTGTGGTCGTGGAAAAGATGTCAGTATGTTTGAGAAAAGTCAAACCATTGGCATCAAACAGAGAAGCACTCAAAATCACAGCAGTAGTTTCCTCGGTGGGCGGTAGTAATAAAAAAAAAAAAGCAGATCAAATAAACAATGTTCAAAGTAATTTAGCAAATGGATAGCTGTCCCAGAGCGCCCCCTGTCCTTGACTCTCCCTCTCTGCAGCAAAAACTACAAAAAAAACTGTGGAAAAAAGTAGAAACCTTGGGGACAACCACTCAGGACGAAGGAAGGTGGATCATCTAGTGTACAGAGAGTTCCTCCAGGCAGACAAGGAACAGTTCGTCCGGTGTAGAGAGAGTTCCTCCAGGCAGATGAGGAACAGTTCGTCCGGTGTAGAGAGAGTTCCTCCAGGCAGATGAGGAACAGTTCATCCAGTGTAGAGAGAGTTCCTCCAGGCAGATGAGGAACAGTTCATCCAGTGTAGAGAGAGTTCCTCCAGGCAGATGAGGAACAGTTCATCCAGTGTAGAGAGAGTTCCTCAAGGCAGATGTGGAACACTTCATCTAGTGTAGAGAGAGAGTTCCACCAGGCAGATGAGGAACAGTTCATCTATTGTAGAGAGAGTTCCTCCAGGCAGATAAGGAACAGTTCATCTAGTGTACAAAGAGTTCCTCCAGGCAGATGAGGAACAGTTCATCTAGTGTACAAAGAGTTCCTCCAGGCAGATGAGGAACAGTTAATCTAAAAATCCATTACCTGACTCATGCCACCTGTTTTTGATGATCAGATTTCTCTTTCGATCTAATTATTATGCTGATTATTTTAGTTCTCTGGACATGTTAATATATTCTTTTTTATTTGTATATTTCTTTTTTAAGCTTTCTGAAATTGTTTATTAAAAGGGGATTCTTAATTGACGCATTACTTCTCTTTCAAGTTAATTTATTTTCCAGCGTCCAACAGTCTTGGTCCAATAAATAAATGAACCTTAACATCAAAGCCACAAAATTCAAGTCATTTTACCTCGCGTGGAAACTGTTTTTGCAGTGGAGTCATAAATAATTGAGCCTTACACAGTAAACGCATGTGTGCACTGCTGGAAAATCCCTCTTACTTTTACGATGCTGGTTTGAAATAGATTTGTAATAATAAAACTAAACCGATGTCGTTTGATAATTGTACATAATGTTATAGACTGACGGCCTTCTCAGTGTTGAACGTAAACTGACTGAAGATGTGTTTTTAATAAAGGACGACAGCGCCCTCGTGTGGCAGTCGATGGATGGACAGTATTGTGAGATTTGTGCCTGAATAAAAAGGCAATAGATTGATAATGAGTTTGTTGTGTTCTTGTGTGTAAATCTGTCGTGTCTAAGGATAAAGAAACAGTGTATTTATGTAAAACCGTTCCTCAACTCATCTCCCAAAAATATAGAAAATATTTTATCTGTTGTTAGTGATTTTAGAGGGTTAGTTTTGGCCTCGTTTTAGTCCTGGTTTAGTGCTGTTTAGGCCTGGTTCAGTCCTGGTTTAGACCTGGTTCAGACCTGATGTAGACCTGGTTTAGTCCTGGTTTTAGTCCTGGTTCAGTCCTGGTTCAGTCCTGGTTTAGACTTGGTTTAGACCTGGTTCAGTCCTGGTTTAGACCTGGTTTAGTCCTGGTTTTAGTCCTGGTTCAGTCCTGGTTTAGACTTGGTTTAGACCTGGTTCAGACCTGATGTAGACCTGGTTTAGTCCTGGTTTTAGTCCTGGTTCAGTCCTGGTTCAGTCCTTGTTCAGTCCTGGTTTAGACTTGGTTTAGACCTGGTTTAGACTTGGTTTAGACCTGGTTCAGTCCTGGTTTATACCTGGTTCAGAACTGATGTAGACCTGGTTTAGTCCTGGTTTTAGTCCTGGTTCAGTCCTGGTTCAGTCCTGGTTTAGATTTGGTTTAGGCTTGGTTCAGTCCTGGTTTAGACTTGGTTTAGACCTGGTTCAGTCCTGATTTAGACCTGGTTCAGAACTGATGTAGACCTGGTTCAGTCCTGGTACAGGCCTTGTTTAGACTTGGTTTAGCCCTGGTTCAGTCCTGGTTTAGACCTGGTTTAGGCCTGGTTCAGTCCTTGTTTAGACTTGGTTTAGACCTGGTTCAGTCCTGGTTTAGACCTGGTTCAGAACTGATGTAGACCTGGTTTAGTCCTGGTTTAGTCCTGGTTTAGTCCTGGTTCAGTCCTGGTTCAGTCCTGGTTCAGTCCTGGTTTAGACTTGGTTTAGTCCTGGTTCAGACCTGATGTAGACCTGGTTTAGTCATGGTTCAGTCCTGGTTTAGACCTGGTTTAGTCCTCATTTAGACCTGGTTTGGACCTGGTTTTGTCCTGATTTAAGTCTCAAATCTTCAGCTCACTCACTCCATGTCTTCTTCTTTCTCCTGTCAGGATTCACAGATGCAGCTTTTTCAGATTTTATCCTGATTCTTATACTAGGGATTTAGGAATCAACATAAAATAATACCACTGCTAAAGTAGCATTTATTTTCTTAAAGCATAAATAATCTATGATAAAACTGACCCAAATGTGTCGTCTAACTGTGATTCATCCCTAAACGAACAACAGAACAGCTTTAGGGCCAGTAAAGTCTTATTACACACAATCAATCAATTCACTTTACACAACTACAGTAAAATAGCCAAAAGCAGATATTTTTAATTAAGTGAAAAGTACATTAAACACTAAAAATATCGTCTATAATAAATCAAATTGGACTAAATAGGATGTCTAATTCAATCCCATCACTCTGTTGTGCCACTAGAGGGAGACATTTACACAATAAATCAATCATCAGTATTCAAACTCCACACTGTCTTTTCATCCTAAAACTTAATAAAGGTATATTTTTAATGAAAAATAAATATCCATTGATCAAATATGACGATAAAGATTTGATAATTATTTTTCATAACGGAATTTGGAAAATGCTGCTTTATTTTTTGGCCGTGTAACTTGAAGATGTACATAGATATTTTCTAATTTGTATTTAAAATCAGATGAAAAATGTTATGAAGGAGGCATTTATCTTGATAAATGTTAAGATGTTTATTAATTTATAGTTGTATTATTTGAATTTCTTCATGTTTTCGGAGTTGTAATAGTAAGTAATTAGTTTATGAATATATTTCTTATGTGATGTTAACGTTTTTTTTAATACAAAGTAAATTAAATATCACATAAGTCAATTTGTTTTTCAGAATATTTCAGGATAAATCAATAGGATTTTGTTGTTGTTGTTTCTAGATCCTATTGACAAAAAGTGATTCAAACAATGGAAAAAGTGACTAATATTGGCCTAAACACAACCTAAATCCTATTGTAATTCCCCTAAACCCGAGGACAGCTGCAGGCCTTTTATTCGGTTTCATTCTGGCAGTTTTGTGCATGTTTACAGCAGCTTGTAGACTTTTACTGTGATAATTAGATCCTTACAGTGATTATTGCACCACAAGGCCTCCTTCCAGTAAATCTGATCTGGAGACAGAAAACCACAAACTGCTCAGGGCTTTTCCTGTAAATGAGATGGAAAACAATTATCAAACGTACATATACGCACATGGTTTTATTCTGTATTTAAATTGTTTACAAAAAAAATAGGCAAGAACTTCTACTTCATCCTTACTTTTAATTTACAATACCACTGTTGTTTTTATTACTGCAGCACCTGTTTTTAAAGTGATCACTATTGCAAATCAGTCAATAGCACATTTGTCACGAGGGGCAATTCAAGCACCGTGACAAGTTAAATACAATAATATAAGAAAAGCACAAACGAAGGTCTTGATGCAGCTTTCTAGAATGACACTGACTAGTCAAATATAGCGTGTCCTTCTGTCTCCTGCAGCATCACAGTCAGAGTCCAAGAGGAGCAGGTGAAAGCTCCCTCCAAAGCCTCACTCTTAAACTCTGCTGCTCTTTCGGTTTAGATACAGACGTTCTCTTGAAGTGTTTTGTCTTCTGCGACAGTGACACCTAGAGCTATGAGAACAAACTTCTTATTTGTTCAAACGTTTCATACTTCATCTGAAGTTCTGCTGCTTAAAGGGGCTGTATTGGATTTTTACTATTGTGAAACGGGAAAGACTAAACTAGTACATGTTTTCCATTTTTTGTTTGGAATAAAGTAAAATTAGTTTTGCCCCAGCACAGATCTGTTGGGCGAAAATGAGACCACATTGTTTTCTCTGCCTCTATTTATAGAGCGTTTTATCCTATGAGAAGCAGGAAGTGCGCCATTAGCATGCTAATGTTTGTTAGCTTTATCGTGACGGTCCGTGATGCTCTGGGCTCAAAGACTCGTGAAAAGCGCTTATAAACTCAGGATGCTGTGACTGTATTTGTAAAAGGAGCGATACATGTGACTGTTGTAAAGACTTTAACATGAACTTGTTCTGTTTTTCACGTTTCAAACGGTAAAAATCAGGTACAGGGCCTTTAATCACTCTGAGCTCCTCCCCCTGTGAACTCTGCATAGCAGATGCTATGGAGACTATCAACAGTATAGTGACAACACAGTTAGTACATTTTATCTTAATTTCACAAAACAAAAATACATTTACAATTAGGCACGCCCACTTTTAAAATCAAACCAATCAGAGCGCAGCTGTTTGACAGCCCAATTTGTCAAGAAAAAGCTACAAGAATTCAGCTGCTCCAGATGCATGAGCAAATTTCCTCTCAAAGTATGAATTGGCCTGTAGTTGGTCAAAAACCATAATTTGTGCTTTCCTCGACTGTCACAGTTAATACATCCTCTGCTGGGCCTTTTGATGAGAGGCCATTTAATGCTGCTGGTCTCCTTTGACTGCTTGTGTTCTATAATAATATGTTCACTTGTGCTGCTACTACAATTTATTTACTATGACTGCTATACCTATCTCACAGTATTCTCATTTTACAGGACTATTATATGACCTGGATCTAATAAAAGCGCTGGATAACACGCTGACATTTGCTCCACATCACGTCCTGTTTGTTAAATCCACATTAGAAACACATTCTGTCTTCAGTTTGCAGCCTCCGCCCTTATTTCAACACATCCTCTTTCACTTGGACCAAATAAAAACAAAAACCACACAGCAGGGACCTCTAGTGATGAGAAACGGAAAATCCCAGGACGGTGAAGCAGTCCCCAAAGTCTATTTAGTGTCAGACTGGACTTATCAATATTAATGTGGTAAAGTAATAACCTTTGTGGGGAAATACAGGCAAATATGGACACAGTTTATTTAATGGAAAACGTATGTCTGTCTTGTTTTTCATTGTTTTTCCTTCTGATTCATTGCCCACAGCTGCACACAAAAGTTAAGTTTTATTACAGATTAATTCAGATAATATTCCTCTGTGTGAATTTAATCTTTTAATCTCTTAATTTTGTCCTGGAGCTGGTTTAACTTGTTTGAAAGATCCATATTATGCAGTTTTTAACAGTTTTAACATTGTTTCCTCATCAAAAACATACCTGGAGTTGTGTTTAGCACTCACACTTGTTGTTTTGTGTGTGTTTACGAGGACGTCTTCCTCTGTGCCTCACAAAATATTCCACTTCAAATTGGATCCCATTCTTGACATTGTGCGGTGAAACCTGGAGGTTTCCTGTGCCGTTTTTAAGTCCATAAGTCATCACTATTTCTGCCTTTAAATCACGTACTTTACAACTTGCTTCGTTAGAGGGTCAGGGCAAGCTAGCTTTTGTTTATTTCTCCATGGTGACTCCCTCTGCTGCCAGTAAATGTAGCGCAACACAAAATCCTGTTGAGGGAACATCTGTCTGATAGAAGATCATGTGTGGGTTTAGCGTGTACATTATTTTTAGTTGTAAAACCTGAGATGTCAAAGTAAAGTTACTCAAGAGCAGGTTTAAAGGCCAATAACGACACAAATAATGCAGAATATGTACCTTTTGTTTGTCTTTGTTTTGTCCTGGTTTCCATTGCGTTCTTCTTTTACCAGACTTAGACTTCAGGGTCAATGTATAGAATTGGAAAAACATGTATTATGTTGCTGCCAATAATCAAAAAAACAGATCTGTAACATTAGGCGCTCAGGGCGTTTTCTACTGAAGGTTTGGAGACTTTCTTGTTCCAAGGCCGACTACATTGTGCAGTTCTCCAGCAGGATTCATGGACCAACTCAGGAATATACACCAGAACTAAAGGTTTGTTGTTTTGTTTGTTTCACCATTTGTTTTCATTTAACTGATTAGAGAAGGAAATGCACATGCATTCACTACAGCAGTGGTTCCCAAACTGTTTTCCTTGAAGTCCCCTGTGCATAAAGAGGAGACATGGTCCACTCAGTCCAAAGCTGTGACATATGCATTACATGATAAAAAGGATTACTATCAAGCTTTTATTTCAAACAAACACACACCAATTGTGTTTTTTATGTTCCCACATCTAATTTCCAAACATTTGTTTAAGATATTGACATTCAATTTGTACTAATTATTACTTTGATGACCTGACACCCAGATTAGGAGCCACTGCACTAGAACTTTCTTTTTTCACAGTTTGAAGCCAAAATAACATTGTCAACTACCACAATGAAGTCTTTTGGTTTTAGGGAAGAAAATGTATTTTGAAAACCTCCAAATAAAAGAAAAAACTGTACCGTAATAGTCAAAATGAGTATTCTGAAAGTGCATTTCATCACATTTACTGATTCCCAGCACTGCTTAAAACAGAAATACAACAACATAACCAAAATATTTTAAGGTAATTTGTTTTCAATTTATCCTCCAAAAAGTAAACCTAAATGTACAACGTGCTTTTGGCTGTTTTTTGTTTGTAAGAATGGTGCTCTATTAGACATTTTGAATGAAAGTGAATGAATGATTTCACTATTGTTTTGGTCACATTATTTGCAACGCTACATTTTGTTATTGTGACGTCTCTAAAACCTTAAAAACTAAATAATTATTAAATTATAGTTTTAGAAAATATCCAGGCTTAGAACATGTTAATATTAGCGTCAAACTCAGTGAACAATAGTTTTTCTGTATTTCTTTCAGCAGTCGAACATTGGCATCTCTCTCTGTTGGTCTGTGTTTACGTCTGTCGCCACGGTAACCACCAGCTGCAGCCAATGGGGCGAGACGAGGGGCCGCGGGCGACAGGATCCAAAAATGCCATTCGCTGACGGCAAATCTCCGGCCGCAAGGTTTGTCGAGCTGTTTTGGATTTCTGAGGGCTGTGTTTCAAAAATACCAAAAGAATCCTGTCTGAGATCTGGACCAGAACCAAAGAAAGACTAAGAAAACCCGGTCTAAGTCTGGACTAAACTATTCATGGTTTCAGCTTCTTCTTATGGGCAACATTTTAAAGACTTTTCTTAATTAAAACAATGAAATATTTAGTTCAGTTCTTATTTTGTGTTATTCTGAAATCCATAGATAGAACTGAGTCAGGATTTAACCAGGACTTAACCAGGTCTAAACCAGAACTAGAGGAATAAAAAGGCCTCGGACTGCACTCTGAACCAAGTCAAAGTCAGGGTTGAACTAGAACTGAACCAGGACTAAACCAGGACCAGCTTAAACTGACTAAACCAAAAGTGAACAGGTGCATTTCACACTTGACCAAGACTTAACTAGGTCTGAATCAGGACTAAACCAGGACTACAGGACTAAACCTTAAAGGGCCTATAACAGCTTAGACGACACATTTCACTAAAATGTTGTGAACATGATTATATTTAAGATTTTACTAAACATTTTGCCTATTTGTCCCCAGTTTGACAGTTTTTGTAAAGTTTATAATGTTACTTCCTGGTTGAACATGAGCACTAGAGGTAATTCCACAACTGTTACCATAGCAACCACACTGCAGTCGCTACACATAGCTAGGAATTGACAATAAATAATCTCGGATAACGCATTTATTTTGCTGAATGATAATTTAAACCTCAGAAAAATGTGTCAGTTGCTGTAAATTGCCCCTGTATTTTTAGCGGTACGTTGCCTATTGATGACATCACAGTGGGGTGACATTAGCTTTAGAACTCAGAACTACTTCCTGTAATTAGGCCCGAGCGCCACAAGCTGGCGAGAGGCCTATTAGTTCAGAGTGCCGCATGAAGCACGCTCACGAAAGTGCGCGCACGGCGCGACGAAATCGAAGCGCCAAGCGCCCGCCTCAAACACTCACTAACGATTCCCAACTCATGCACGCCCGTGTATACCACCAGTAGTGGGAAAATTGAACATTATCATGTAAACGGGCGAAGCCCGGCGAAAGTGCGTACAAAGTGCGCGATGCGGGGGATGACGGCGCTGGCGGTCGCCATCCCCACGCAAAGCGCCAGGTGCGCTGAGTCGCCCAGTAATGCGTTCCTCAACTCATGCACGTTCGTGCATATAACAATGTAATGTAAAAATGGAACATTACTATTGTAAATAGGGCCATTAACAGAAAGTGGGCGGAGCCCACTGAAAATCTCGAAAGTGTCCGGCCAGTGACCAGGGACCCATACCAAACGTAGGAAAGCGCTTTCAAAATGTATAGTTTGTGAACTAAAAAAGGGGAAACATTGTTTTCGCATCGGAATATTATTCTTCTTCTTCTTTCTTCTTCTTGGGACCAACCCCCCTATTTTTCACCCAGTGAACATTGACGAAGTCTCAGGAAAATTTGCACACCTCTAAAAATCGTGCCTCTGTACATTCTGGCTATTTCCGATTTACAAAATTCAAAAATATGGCGCGTCAGCGCCCCCAAGTGTACAAAAATGCATTGCGATAGGAAAGTGCCAAAAAATTTTTTATCATAGAGTCATGAAACTTGGCAGAGAGGTAGATAGTGCCAAGAGAAGCAAAATATTATTACGGCAACGCTGCCCGCCCAACCATTTGTCGGCCATATTGGATGAAAATTCGCTAAACCTGACTCAGCGCTTTTTATACTTCAGACTTTTACGAACTCCTCCTAGGGCGTATAACCGAACAAGCTGAAATTTGGTGAAAATGAAGTTGAGGAGTGTGGCATCAAAAGTTATCCAAATCATGAACCTAACTTTTACGGTCTCTAAGCGGCGCAAAATTTGGCCAGAATTCCTGAAATTTTCAAATTTTAAATTTGCTCCCATTTGCACACACATATGAAGTCCGAATTGCATCAAATTTGAATCAGTTGTTAAACTCACTGTCTGTAACCTATTAGAGGTGAAAGAATTAAATTTGGCGTTAGCCCCTACAGATTAAAGCAAACTTTTATATGGGGAGCAAAAATTTAGTTTTTCAGAATTTTTGAAATTTTGCACAAAATTCCATTTTGGCCCATCGATCAAAAAAAAAGCCAATCAGACCCATGTCATATTTTGTATCGCGGCCGTACCAATGACCAAAACATCCCATGTTATTCTTATGGGAAAACTGAAAATGTCTCAAATTTACATATTTTTTACTACGCATTTTAACGAACTCCTCCTCGGGCGTAAGCCTGACCAACCTGAAATTTGGTGAACATCTTCCTGAGGAGGGCACTAAAAGTTATCCAAATCGCTGGGATAAGTACTACGGTTCTGTGCGCGGCCACTAATTTTGCCAATATTTTAGAAAAGACAGAAAACCCCATGTTATTCCTATGGGAAAATCTCTAAATCTCTCAAAATAAACTTTGTACTTTAACGATCGTCTCCTCGGCGTAGTCCGATCAACCTGAAACTTGGTAATAATCATCCTGAGGAATGGACATCAAAAGTTATCCACATTTTTGGATAGGTATTATGGTCTCCGTGCGGCGAAGCCGCAAATATTGCCCAAACTTGTACAAATGACGGAAAAATCCCATGTTATTCCAATGGGGAAAATGCAAAATCACTCCAATGAAACTTTGTACATTAACAAACTCCTTCTCTGGCGTAAGCCCGACCATCCTGAAATTTGGTGAGAATGATCTTGAGGAGTAGGCCATCTAATGTTATCCAGGATTTTAGCACAAGTATTACAGTCTTTGTGCGGCGCAGCTGCAAACTTTGACCAATTTTTACACACTTTCAGTGAAATATGAGCAGTAAGTGGCGCGGTAGCGCCACGGATTCGGCAGCAGGTATTTTATGAGGAGGGAAATTGGGCGCGTAAGCGCCCTTTGGCGCTATGGGCGGCGGCGGGATGGCGAGGGCCGATCATTGCCGCTTGCGGCTATATTTTTTTTTTACTTTTATTTTTCAACATTTCTTCACAAACTGCAACTTTTCGGATGTAAAACTATGATAAATCTTTACCACAGGTTCTATCGCACCAAACTAAGTCATAATTAGAAAACCATGAGAAACTGTCATATGCACTTTAACGAAACCAGGTTAAACATTAAACTAAGTCTGAATCGTGTCTTGATTTTGACAAAACCAGAACTGTAGCCTAAACTAAACCAGGACTAAATCAGGAATGAATAGTCACATTTACACTTGACAGAGTTGGGACTAAACCAGAACTCAACAATGTTTAAATTAAAGCCGTCATGATAGGAAACTCGGTCTATACCAGGTCTCAATCAGGACTAAACTAAACCAGCACTAAACCAGGAATGAACCAGGACAACAGGACTGATGATTCTGATCCTAACCAAGTCTCAATCAGGACTTCGTTTGCTAGAACTAAACCAGGACTACACTTCATCAATCTAACTAATTAATAAATTGTGTAAAACTTATACAAACCCGTACAAGAACAGCCACTATCAAGTATTTGTTTGAAATTTCTCTAAATGTTAAATGTTTTGTGAAAAGAACAAGGCTCGTAATTAAAAACATGTTTATTGATACAATCCATGTCAAAATAAGGCATTAAAATGGTGAAGTTACAATTATTACGACTTCCATTAACCCGGTGCAGTTTTTGACACAGGAGTCCAACCTGAAGAGACAGAAGGAGATGAATAAAGTGTCAGATTTGGTTATAATATTGAAGCGTATCTTTAAATAAACAGATGTAAATGTTCAGGCAAATAATGACGTGAGGAAAGGCACCTGCTTTTAGTTGAAAGTGTGGCTCTCAGTTCCACCGCGACCAAATCCTAAAGAACACACATTTAGAAACACAAATTAATCATTATTGGGCTTAGTTTTTACAATATTAAGACGACATTTTGACAAAGCGCCAGGAATGTGCTAAAACTTGTCTGTAAATGTTTTGGTTAAGCTTCAAGTATCGAGCAAAACATGAATGGACCATAAAATGAACCACGAAAGTGCAGAAATATAACTTTATACCTTTGTTTTGGAGATTATATTGTACTTGACATTTCTTTTTTAGATCCATTTTAATAGTTTTTAATTGGCATATTATTTTGCATGGGCTTTGTGCATAACAGCGCCTAGATAGGTCAGTGTTAGCGTCACTACTTCCTGTTCAATTCTATCCAGTTTGCAGAGTCACAATAAAATGAATAAATCCTTAAAGATCAGACAGTGAACAGTGAGCTGCAGGTGGACAACAAGGTCTTTATAAATGAGATAAAAACTTAAATAATATGATAGATAGATAAATGGGGCTGTTCTTCAATTGTTCAATGCTAATGCTAAAGCTAACTCTGATGCATAAAAAGACAAAAACAAATTAAAATAAAAAGCTGAAGTAACCTATAAATAAAAGCAATCTGGTAGTTTACTTTACATTTTAATTGGTTGTTTCTTTATATTTTACGTTTTAATAAAAGTTAGCATTGATTAGGCATTCTGAATTGACTACAGCCCTGCTAATATTGGTTATATTAGAAGATATTTATATATATACAGTAAAGATTCCTTATATATCGGGCTCTTTTTTCTCTCTCTTTCTTTCCAATGAAAATAGAAGACCAATGACACTAAAGATGTCGTATTTACATCAAATTAGATACAACATTTATGAACTTAATAACACATTTCCTTCCATTTGTGGTCCTTTTTATCAATTTTAAAATATTTAGGTAACACTTTACAATGACTACTCTTTAATATCCTGAATAAAGCATGAACAAAGGCTTAATTTATAATGAACAAACAGTTTAAGAAAGATTCAGATTAGAAACGTTGTAAATTATACCCATTTTTTATACCCATCTTTTCTTAATCAACAAATTGTCCATTCAGTCTTTGTTTATGCTTTATTAAGGTTATTTAAAGTGTAAATATTATAAAGTGCTACCAATATTGATTTTGATGTCGCCAAATATTGATTACGGCCAAAACAACAAGACTAATGTCAGATATTGTGTGTCAAGAATATACTTCAACCTTCACAGTTTACACCTCTACAAAAATATCCTGAATATTTTTGATTCTTGTGTTGGTTTGATCAGATTTCTCTCAAAGTTTAAAGCTCCTGGACGTGTTTAAAATGTGAACTTTGACCTGAATCTCTGCTTGACTTTTGTAAACCACAGCTGATATCGGCCCTTGTGTTTGTGCTTGGTAAAAGTGAATGTTTTATAGCGTCATAAAAGGTGAATCTGGTTTTATTATGATGCTCAAAAGTCAAATTTACAACTAGAATGAAGTACAAGATCAAGATTGTCAGAGTAATGGTGATACCTTTTGGTCCGAACATCGCAGCGTAGCAGGGTTTGTGACAGTAGGGTTTGCCCTCGTGCTGAAAGAGAAAGAATACATGTCAATAAGTTGTGCGTTCATTAATTAAACTGCTTTGATAACAACAGAGGTGAGTGGAGTGGCCAGTTTTTTTACTTTAAAACACTCTTACTCAAATAGAAGTAAAAAGTAGTGACTAAAATAAATGTTCAAGTAAAAAAGTTGTTTGCTAGTTACTAATTTGGACGTAAATATAATCAACAAACAAAACTGCAATGCACAAATGTCGGTGTTTCCAAGAATAGACCGAAATCTAAATAATTTCTGAAGGAGTGGGGTAAGAAACACAAATGTTTTTTCAGCATCTGAGAGAGATTGAAATCTGAACTTTTAACTAATCCAATGTGTTTCAGAACATGTTTGTAGAAGTCTGAAATACAGAGTTAGCGCTTATTATCTGTGTTTTTAATGTATGTGTTTGATTTGTGATTTTAAAGAAGACGTGTAACAATTTTTTCCGGGCACAACATAAATAGATCATAATTTTACATTTTGTTCATTGTAAATCGCAATATTGATCTAAAACGATGACGTAATAGAAACAGGTTAATTCCTGTTGAAAACTGCAGATCTAATAAGCCCCGCCTCTTCACAGTAACATTTCACTGTAAAAAACAACATATTGTCTTTTTTTTTTTTTCTGCATCAATGGTTCCCAACCTTTTTTGCTTTGTTTCACACTCAGAGTGTCCCTTAATTTAAGAACTGGGCAAATAAATGGGTTTACAAGTCGAATATAGTCAGTTATTACTATTATATGTTTTATTTAATGATATTTATGGCCCAAGATACTTTGTAATCAAAATTTACAACTAATGACACTTTATTGAGATAAAAATACATTTCATCTTCATTTGAAACCTGAAACCCTTCCAAGTACCTCCTGGTGATTCCTCATGTACCCCTTGGCCTTGTTGCATCACTCTGTGTCTTACTTTTTCAAATAATCTCTATTCACAGTGGGCGGGGATAAGGGGTAGGTGAAAACAGACATTTTCTGAGCACTCGAGTCTTAGTTGCAGGACAAAACTGGATTAACTCAAACATACAAGAATCAATAAATATACAACTTTGAATAAAATCTAATGATGAGGAAACACTGTTGATTTTCCATAATATGTCCCCTTTAATGCACTTTAATGATTGTGAAGCACTTTGTATTGTGTTGTGCTTTCTTTCTTTTCTTTTTGTGCATGTATTTGTGCATGTGCGTGTGTCTGACCTCTGCGTGTGAGCCGGCGGACAGCGTCTTCCCGCACTTCTCGCACTTTAGACAGGGCCTGTGCCAGTCTTTACCCAGAGACGTCACCTTCTCCGCTGCAAAACACACACAAACGCACACATTTCAACACGAGTCCCGTCTGCGCCAAGCGTCTGGGGCGGTCACGGGGGTTAAGGCCATTAGATCCGAACAGAGGACAGAGGACGCTGGGTGTGGGCCGGAGAAAAGCGCGTGTCCCCGAGGAATCACCGCCGAAGCCTCGTAAAAACTGATAAACGTCTCTATCTGTGAAACTGTCGGAGAAACGCCCCTCGTAAACACAAGGACGAGCTGGGAAAAAGTGCTGTCTGTACTCAGGTTAAAATAGTCTCTGCTGTTGTTGATATTGTTTCTGCTTTTCTTTGTACTGCATTTCACAATCATTATTCACTCATTTCACGTTTTATAACAAGTTCAACTACACATTTCACTAAAACATATGATTATATTTAAGATTTTACTAAACGTTTTGCTTGTTTGTCCCAAGTTTGACAGTTTTTGTAAAGTTTATAATGTTACTTCCTGGTTAAACACCGTTACCTAGCAACCATACTGTAAAAAAAGGCCAAAATCCATATAAGACCTTTATTTTGTTGAGTGATGGTTTAAAAAATGTGTAAATTGTATTTTCAATGGTACGTCGCCTGTTGATGACATCCCAAAGAGATTCCGTTTTACAGCTCAGCACTAGGTCTTGCGATTTTAAACTTGTATTTTCAAATTTTCTTAACAAACTGCAACTTCTCGGGTGTAAAACTATGATAAATATTTACCACAGGTGCCCTCCCACCAAACTAAGTCATCATTTTAAATCATGCACAATGTAACTGTATGTTACTGCACCATTAAGACAAGGCCCAGGATTTTAAGGTCGAGTGGTTCAGTTTAATTTACACCAGAACTCTTACATCAGAGTGTGATGCATTTTCCAAAAAAGTCTGATATTAAAGGACAAATATTATGCAAAATTCACTTTTTTTGAGCTTGTTCCGTCATCAAAAACCCGCCTGGAGTTGCATTTAGCTTCATTCATGCTAGTTTGATGATCCTGGTTAGAAAATCCTCTCCATTCGACAGAACAGTGTTTCTTACGGATTTTCAAACTGGGATTCATTAAACGTGTGAATGAAGCTAAAAGGTGTAATTTTGACGGCGGAACAAGGTTTAAAGTCAGTTTAGCATAATATGTGTCCTAATATTATTACATTTTCCCCCAGAAAGTTTAAGGGAAAATTAATGGGAACTCCATAACTTCCAAGACAAACAGGTGGTGGGCCCTCTATCAGCAAAGTGACATATTGCCCCTTTAAGATATAGAATGTATACAGTATGTCTTTAGTGCCCACTTCTGAAGGAAATAAATGCAGTGTTGGCAGGCTTTATGTAAATATTTAAGTCAAGACAAACAGACAGATGCATGAGACATTTGCATTTGTCATTAAACTAGACGACGTGGACTCATACTTTCTGTGGAAGGCGAAGGTTTACATAAAGTATTTGAATGAGCTCATATCTTTGACTCTCCCTTCAGGGAAAACTTTACAACACGAACTTTGTGCCGACAATAAATGCACAGAAATCATCACAAACATTGATCTTATGAATCTTATTTGGTCTTCTTTGACTTCAGATACTTTTATTTCTTCGATCAGACCAATGTTTTTGACTTTTGATGAAGTTTGGGTGGGAAATATAACAAAAAATATATATATATATTTAGGCCCGAGCGCCACAAGCTGGCGAGGCCTATTAGTTTCGCAGTGCCGTGCGCGGCACGGCTCGAAAAGTAGTCGCCGCGAAATCAGCCTTGGCGCTCGCCCTTCAAACACTACTCCTGCGCATTCCCCAACTCCATGCCCGTTCGTGCATACCAATTAGTGGGAAAATTGAACATTATGCTGTAAACGGGCTTAAGCCGTGCGAAAATCTTACGAAGTGCGCACTAAGCAACGGGCGATGGGGGATGACGCTGACGCTCGTCATCCCACGCAAAGCTATATGCGCTGAGTCGGCCACTAATCGTTCCCCAACTCATGCGTTCGTGCATATAACAATTTAATGTAAAACTGAACATTACTATTGTAAATAGGGCCAAAACAGAAAGTGGGCGGAGCCCACTAAAATCTCGAGTG
This sequence comes from Rhinogobius similis, assembly GCA_019453435.1. Taxonomy (NCBI): domain Eukaryota; kingdom Metazoa; phylum Chordata; class Actinopteri; order Gobiiformes; family Gobiidae; genus Rhinogobius; species Rhinogobius similis. Next base: position 18,759,153 of record CM033638.1, read on the forward strand.
TCCGCCAGTGACCAGGGACCCATACCAAGCGTAGGAAAGCGCGTGCGCTTTCCGAAAATGTATAGTTTGCTAAATAAAAAAAAGGGGAAACATTGTTTTCGCATCGGAATATTATTCTTCTTCTTCTTCTTCTTCTTCTTCTTCTTCTTCTTACCCTAACCAACCCCCCTATTTTTCACCCAGTGAACATTGACGAAGTCTCAGGAAAATTTGCACACCTCTAAAAATCGTGCCTCTGTACATTCTGGCTATTTCCGATTTACAAAATTCAAAAATATGGCGCGTCAGCGCCCCCAAGTGTACAAAAAATGCATTGCGGGATAGGAAAGTGCCAAAAAAAATTTTTATCGTAGAGTCATGAAACTTGGCAGAGAGGTAGATAGTGCCAAGAGAAGCAAAAAATATTATTACGGCAACACCGTCCGCCCAACCAATTGTCAGCCATATTGGATCTAAATTCGCTAAACATGACTCAGCAGTTTTTAAAAACCGTGCACTACGAACTCCTCCCAGGGCGTTTGCCCGAACGAGCTGAAATTTGGTGAAAATGAAGTTGAGGAGTGTGGCATTAAAGTTATCAAATCAGCAACCTACGTTTCTACGGTCTCTGTGGCGAAGCCGCAAAATTTGCCCACAATTCCTGAAATTTTAAAATTTTTAATTTTGCTCCCCTTTCCACATATACAGTCGGAATTGCATCAAATTTGAATCAGTTGTTAAACTCCTGCCTGAAACCTACTAGAAGTGAAAGAATTAAATTCCGCGCGTTAGCTCTACAGATTAAAGCAAACTTTATATGGGGAGCAAAAAATTTAGTTTTTAGAATTTTTGAAATTTTGCACAAAATTCCATTTTGGCCTACCGATCAAAAAAGCCAATCAGACCCAAGTCATATTTTGTACGGATGACCAAAACATCCCATGTTATTCCTATGGGAAAATCAAAATTTGCATATTTTTTTTACTACGCATTTTAACGAACTCCTCACGGCGCAAGCCAAACCAACCTGAAATTTGGTGGACATCTTCCTGAGGAGTGGGGCACCAAAGTTATCCAAATTATCAGGATAGGTATTCACGGTCTCCGTCTGTGACATTTATTTCTAAACATTTTACAAAAAGACAGAAAAACCCCATGTTATTCCTATGGGAAAATCGCAAAATCTCTCAAATTTCACTTTGTACTTTAACGCGAACTCTCGTCCTCGGCGTAAGCCCGATCAATCAGAAACTTGGTGACAATCATCCTGAGGAGTGGGGCACCAAAAGTTATCCAAATTATTAAGATGGGTATTAAGGTCTCCGTGCGGCGAAGCCGCAAACTTTGCCAACATTTTACAAAAGACAGAAAACCCCATGTTATTCCTTTGGGAAAAACTCAAAGTCGCTCAAATTAAACTTTGTACTTTAACTTGCACTCCTCCTCGGGCGTAAGCCCGACCATCCTGAAATTTGGTGAAAATGATCTTGAGGAGTGGGCCATCTAAAGTTATCCAAGGATTTTACCATAAGTATTACAGTCTTTGTCTTGGCGCAGCGCAAACTTTGACCAATTTTTACACATTTTCAATTAAATATGAGCAGTAGGAGGCGCGGTAGCTGCGGATTCGGCAGCAAGTATTTTATGAGGAGGAAATTAGGCGTAAGCGCCCTCCGCGTTAGGCGCGGCGTGGCGTACGAGGGCGATCATTGCCGCTGGCTATATTTCTTCTTCTTCTTATTCTTCTTCTTCTTATCGGGACCAACCCCCTATTTTTCACCCAGTGAACATGTGAAGTCTCAGGAAAATTTGCACACCTCTAAAAATCGTGCCTCTCTACATTCTGGCTATTTCCGATTTCAGAAATTCAAAAATATGGCGCGTCAGCGCCCCCAAGTGTACAAAAAATGCATTACGGGATAGGAAAGTGCCCAATTTTTTTTTTATCGTAGAATCATAAAATTTGGCAAAGAGGTAGATAGTGACAAAAGAAGCAGAAAATATAATATATGGCCCAACCAATTGTCGGCCATATTGGATCAAAATTCGCTAAACCTGATTTTTTTTTAAACTTCGTACTTTTACGAACTCCTCCTAGGGTGTTTGCCCAAACGAGCTGAAATTTGGTGAAAATGAAGTTGAGGAGTGTGGCATTAAAAAGTTATCCAAATCAGGAACCTACGTTTACGTTTCGGTCTCTGAGCGTGGCTTGCGCCAAATTTGCCCAGAATTCCTGAAATTTTCAAATTTTTTAATTTTGCTCCCATTTCCACATATAAAGTCCGAATTGCATCAAATTTGAATCAGTTGTTAAACTCCTGCCTGAAACCTACTAGAGGTGAAAGAATTAAATTCCATGCGTTAAGCGCCCCTGCAGATTAAAGCAAACTTTTATATGGGGAGCAAAAAATTTAGTTTTTTAGAATTTTTTGAAATTTTGCACAAAATTCCATTTTGGCCTACCGATCAAAAAAGCCAATTAGACCCATGTATTATTTTATGCAATGGCCGCACCAATGACCAAAACATCCCATGTTATTCCTATGTGAAAATTGGAAAATGTCTCAAATTTGCATTTTTTTCTACTACGCATTTTAACGAACTCCTCCTCGGGCGTAAGCCCGACCAACCTGAAATTTGGTGAACATCTTCCTGAGGAGTGGGGCACTAAAAGTTATCCAAATTGTTGGGATAAGTATTACGGTCTCCATGTGGCGAAGCCCCAAATTTCGGGAACATTTTTGAAAACACAGAAAAAGCCCATGTTATTCCTATGGGAAAAACTCAAAATCGCTCAAATTAAACTTTGTACTTTAACGCGCTCCTCCTCGGGCGTAAGCCCGACCAACCTGAAACTTGGTGACCATCATCTTGAGGAGTTGGGCACCAAAAGTTATCCACATTTTATGGATAAGTAGTACGGTCTCTGTGCGGTGAAGCCGCAAAAAGTGCCCAAACTTGTATGTTATTCCTATGGGGAAAATGCAAAATCACTCAAATGAAACTTTGTACTTTAACAAACTCCTCCTCGGGCGTGAGCCCAACCATCCTGAAATTTGGTGAAAATGATCTTGAGGAGTGGGCCATCTAAAGTTATCCATGATTTTAGCACAAGTATTTCAGTCTATGTGCGGCGCGGCACACGACAATTTTTACACATTTTCAGTGAAATATGAGCAGTAGGAAGCGCGTAGCGCCACGGATTCGGCAGCAGGTATTTTATGAGGAGGGAAATTGGGGCGCGTAAGCGCCCCCCTCTGGCGTTGCGGGGCGGCGGCATGGCGCGGGCGAGGGCCGATCATTGCCGCTTGCGGCTATATTCTACATTCTTTTTGTTTTATCTCGTTACTTTGATTAATTAAATGTTTGATTGTGGCTTAGTTGACCACATTTTTATTATTTTATCAAGATTTAAGGATTTAAATAGTTTTAAATAAGTTAAAATGACTGGAATTCAGGATATTAATCTTGCTTTCAATAACTTTGGTTCGTTAAGATGTATTTACTTGATGGACATGGATTATTTGACTTGTTTAAAGGTGTTTCTGACTTGTTTGAGTGTATTTCTTCTTATTTCACGCACGTAGGCAAATGTATTTTCTTATTTCAAGCAAGTTTATCTTTTAAATCATCTTTAGATTTCTCTGGGACATTGTACCTTCAAAGGCCGTTTTCTTAAAATGCATTTTTCTCCCTCGAGACACAAAGATCAGACTTTAAGTAAATCCTACACCAGACTGTACAATCTGGACTCAACGAGATTTTGACAGAAATTACTGAAGGATTTGTTGATTTCTAATTCTAAAACTGATTTATTTAAGTCTTAAGTAAGAAAATGAGGCAAATTTTGTTTATTTTGTGTGCCAGTTTTCAGTTAGATCTATTTTACTCAAAAACTAAATAATAAATCCAAAATCAACTCTGTACATTGTTTTGTGTGTACGAAATGAACCAAGAAATATAAACCTGGTTCTGTCCATTTTTCAGTTTTATATGTCCCAGATATGTGCAATTTTGGTAGTTACTTCTACACAAAAACATAACATGATGAAAAACTTGTAATATATTTTTTTCTTACATTTATGTGAGTAAACTACAGGAGAAGTTTCACATTGATATCTTTAAATTTAATATTTTTTTCCCATTCGCCTGCAGCACATTTTCAAAAACAGCACATTTCTTTAAATTGGAGAATAATCCAATGGTGTTATTGCGATATATTTAGTGATATATTGTGGACAAAAATCTAGCAAAACTTGCTCTAAAACTAGTAAAATCGAAATGAAATATTGCGAAATCTAAAAGAAAATCTGATGTTCTTTTCTGTTTCAAGACAGAGCAGCAGAAAAGAGAACAAACTTTAGCTTTTCTTCTTCCTCTGTTTCACTCCTCGTTGTGTTTTTTTCGCCAAATGGAAGTGTTCCCATTTTCTCACACAGATTTAGCTCCTGTTTGTAAACGGTTTAGTTCTGCCTCCAGCTCCTGAACCGAACACAGAAAGATCAGGAGAAACCACTCAGAGCTAATGGCAGGACTTTAGAGGAAAAACATCCAGAGAAAGAACAAATAAACAACCATTTCCTCGACTAAACGTGTGCCCAGCTTTAGGAAAACATACCAGACGGAGATTGGAGTCTGAGAAATGAAAAAATTGTGGTTTGAAGACATGAAAAAGTCCAAATGAAAAATTTGCAAAAATCTGATTAGGAATGAAACAAACTTGCAGTGTAATCTTTCAAACAAGACTCCATATATTTCCAATTGTTATTCCTGTTCTTTTGTGTTATTTTTTTTACAATTTGTTTACGTTTTTGCGACACTTTAACCTCAACTGAGATATTTACAGGTGCATTTTTGTTGAATTGATAAAAATCATCTGAAAATTCTCATTAAAATAATAAAAAATATGTCAAGTTTTAGTGGAAAGAGACATGCAGGATGAAAAAAGCCAATGTAAAAAGGACGGAAAAAGTTGATTTGCACAACTTGTTTGCTCCAAAAAGATATTTTATTATCAATAACCTCAACCTCAGTCCTCAAATAAAAAGTTTGGAGCAGATTTCAGAGATTGGAGAAAGAATTTTGACTATTTTTGTCTGTAATGTTCAGGAAATTAATACAGGAAATTCATGTTTTTAATTTGTTTTTAGTTTGACAAACAGGGGCGTGTGACTGAGGGGGTGAAGGGCGCTGGTTTCCTCGGGGCCCAAGGCATTGAAGGGCCCAAAAAACATGTGATTTTTTTTGTTTCTCAGTTGCATAATATAGTTTTAATAGTTTTAAAAGTCCTTGAGAGACTAAATACAATTATGCATGACATTTGGGGCCCCATCACCGCTTTAGAAGGAAAACCATTGTTCACACATTAGCCGAGTTTTTAACAAATAAAACAAGAGTGTATTTTCTTATTGAAATGACACGTTTCAAGAGTTTTGTGAAAATGGTTTAGTAGTTCTTTCAAAAACAAACAGTACTTTATCATAATAAAGGTCGATTATTAAACAAAATGTCTTTAAATTAGCACGGTATTGTTTGGTGTATGTTGAAACCGGAGTATATTCTAGCAAAAGTGGAAAAATAGCAATAACAACCAAATTTGCTGGGATAAATAAATTAAAATTATGCATAAGGGGCCCACCGTGAAGCTTTGTATGGGGCCCAGAATTTGTTGCTACGGCCCTGGAGACAAAGTAAAACCCAAGGGGAAATTGAGAACAATAAATATGACAATAATAATGATGAATTGTGATGATTTTTTTGCAATTTCCAGGGATTAAAGTGAATATTGCTTATTTGGAGGGATAAAAGGACATCTTAGTCAGTGTAATCATTACTTGCAGCTGAACGTTGCTTCTCTCACCAAATCCATGTGGTTCTGATGAATAAAAGTGCCGCAGACTTGACTGGAGTCTGTGTCTCGTGTTACTGTGGTTTACTGTAAACCTTGGGCTTTATTCCTCCCACAGATCTGTGTTTTCTCTGGACTCAGACCAAGACCCTGTTCCTTTGCCCTCAGGTTGTTCTAATTTACTGAGAAAATGTATAAGCAGCGTTTGGAATAAGATGGAGGTGCAAAGAGAAAGATTTTGAGCTTTTTAAAACACTTTTGCTGTTGCGTGTTGCAGGCAAATGATAATCCTTTTCATAGAATCGCTGAAGGCTTCAGGCAAATGAGAGAATGTTGATTAATTTCTTTCTTTGCCTCGCGGTTTCTATAGAATCCGTAGGCAAAGTTGATAATAAAATATCTCTATCCTACTTTGCCTAAAAAAAACAAAACAGGCGTTGTACAGAATATTACATCGTTTGAATGGGAAAAAAAGTCCTCAAAATGTTGTGTTAAACAAGAAGCTGAAACCCACAAATATTATGAGCGCATCAAAAAAATACTTAAAGGTTCTCATGATATTCTAATTATGACTTAGTTTGATGGGAGGGCACCTGTGGTAAACATTCATCATAGTTGTACATTTGTGAAGTTGCAGCTTGTGGAAAAAAAAATTACAGGAAGTAGTGCTGTGTTCTCTCTGTGATGTCATCAAAAAGCGACGTGCCGTTGTAAATACAGACAATTCACAGACAACTGACACATTTTTCTGACAGTTTAAACGGCCATTCAACAAAATAAAGTTGTTATCGCGCATTATTATTTGTCAAATCGTAACAATTGTGTAATTTATATGGATTTTGGCCCTTGTTTTCAAACTGATTGCTAGGTAACAGTTATGGAATCACCTCAATACCTCATGCTCAACCCGGAACAACATTAGAAACGGTCAAACTGGGGACAAATGCGCAAAATGTATGAAAAAATCTTAAATCTAATCATATTCTCCATACGTTTTTGTGAAATGTGTCGTCTAACCTGTCATATAGACTTTAAAATGTATAATATACTTTGGCAGTAGTTAATTAAAGTAGAAAAAGGTGAACAATTTAGGACAATTTAAACTTGCACAAATAAACATTAGGTATATAAGGTTTGAAGCACAAAAAGTATGATATCTGTTAGATTTTTATGACGTAAATCCTCTGATACTCGACAAAGCACTTCTTGTATCGTCCAATAATTAAGAGCATCAAGTCTTCCATTCATGAAGCCGGAAAATCTAAAAACTTGCACCGAAACAACAACCTCTAGTGTTTGTTTGTGGACATTACTGACCCCTTGTGGCTGGAATAAGCAGTTTTGTCCTGACCAATTCAAATTCTGTCCAAATCCAAGCTTTACTTTAGTTTTCTTGCAAACGGTGCAGTTCAATCAAAGTCCACCAGAGGGCTTAGTTTTCCGGAACCTTTTTCCGAGTCAGTATTTTCCATTTTCCATGCACTTTGTAAAATGGATGGCCTTGTTTCATCTGACACTAACAGTTCTTCCTCATTTTGAAGAAAGATTGTTCTATGCTTCTTTGGTTCCATGGACAGGATGAAAAAAGGTTGGCGTTTTTGATTTACAGATTTGCAGCCCGTCAGAGGAAATGTGCTCAACAGATTAAGATCAGATTCAAATGGAAATACCCGCAAACAGAACTATTATAAACCTATTCTTTTATAAAATCCCAAAGGAGTCGTAGGCGCAGCTGCTTCCTCCCCCGCTCCGAAAACCATTCTTCAATCTTACATCGATCAAAAACAATGATATATTTCTATTTAAGCACATTTGGCTCAATCCTTTAAGAGTTTTGTGGGCTCTAATTTATTTAAATGAGTAAAAATGTTGATACTTGAGACTTTTATCTTAATTCGAGTTTAGATTTCATCAGGTATTACGTTTTTCTCTATATATTTAAGTAAAACAAGGCAGTTTTTCCTAGTTTAAAGTTGCAGATGTAACTTTTCTGGAACAGGATTCACCAAATGTTAATGCTTTGCCTAAAATGTTGCACAGTATGGCATTAAACGTTAGTATTTCTATAGGGATGAGCAAAAAAGTCAAAATATTGATAAACTGTGATACAAAATGGACATTTATTTGTATTTTTTGGTATATTTTACTGAATTATTTTGTGACAGCGCTAGAATTTTGTTGCTTGTTTGCAGAAAGGAAACTTGATTATGCAATACATTTGGCAAATTCACTGGTTTGATGATTAAAATGCGTGTGTTTCTCTTTAAGTTTGTGCAGGTTGCGGTTGAACAAAGACTTGTTAAAATGAGTTTAGTTCGTTAAAAACTGTGATAAATTGCAGAATATCTTGTGCAGTAAAGAAGTGTTAGCACGGACAAAACATACACAAACTTCTTCAAACTTTCTTGTTTCTCTGAGCACTGATTCCTGCCTTATTTTTCTACTGGAACTGGATAAATGAAACAGAGATGAGTTTATATGATAGTGTGGAACTTTCCAGGCAAAACAATAACATCTCCATGGAGACGAGGAGGAGGCGGACACTGTAGAAAAGTTACACAGTGCACCTTTAAGGGGAATGTTATTTTTCCATTGTCAAATCAAATATATTCTCAAAATGTACTAAAATCAAGCCTAAATACAACAAATTTTTTACTTATTTTACATTGACTTTGGTTTAACTTACAAATGAACTACAGTATAGACTTTTAAATATAAAGTCAAATAAATATAATTGTCTTTGGTTTATCGATGCAGTAATCCATCCTTTTTTTTTCTTGGTCCTTAAATTTGTTTTTTATTTATTAATTTGGGTTTTAGGCAAATAAATTGATTTACTATAGTGGTATATTATCATTACTATTTTATCTTCTTGTTTTAACAATATTTATGTTCAAATCTTCCTAAATGATGCAAAATTTACAGCAAACCGCATTTTTCCTGAAACCATCTCAAGTACCACATGGTGACTGCAATAATCCCTTAATTTAAACTAATATTAAATAACTAAGCATTAAAAAACTCAACAAAACAACCACAGACTAATTTTAATTACACTGCAACTACGATTAGAGCATACAATTATTTCTATTTCAATATAAGACACATTATTTGAGTTAATATTAATCTATCTGCCTTTCAGTTAGCTATATACACATTTTAAATAATACATAAATTATAATTAAACCTTCTAAAATGTGCAAATAGCAAAATGGTCCTTGCTGTTCAATAATAAATGAATGCAGCACTATCTTATCTCTATCTGTAACATGTGCAGTTTGGAGTTTCCTGTTTGCTTAAGTCAGGAAGTGTTGAAATAGCGCACTAAATCTGCAGCACAGAGTTCAAAACAAGTCGATGCACGTACCGAAGTAGACCTCCTTGTCGCATTTCGGGCACTTGGGCATTTTGTGAAAGAGTTAAAAGAGTCGTCCTCAGCAAAAACAGAAGAAGAAAAGAAAAGTGTGAGTGCAGAGAGCTGTATCCGTGCGAGCCACCTGCGCTGAAGACCACGCCTGTGTGAGGATGTGCAGAGAGCAGGGGAGGTTTTATATGACAGAGGAGGAGAGAGGGGAGGGAGGGGAGAGGGCTAGCAGGGAGAGAGAGAAGGGAGGGGAGAGAGGGTTAGCAGGGAGAGAGAGAAGGGAGGGGAGAGGGGGAGAGAGGGCTAGCAGGGAGAAAGAGAAGGGAGGGGAGAGAGGGTTAGCAGGGAGAGAGAGAAGGGAGGGGAGAGGGGGAGAGAGGACTAGCAGGGAGAGAGAGAAGGGAGGGGAGAAGGGGAGAGAGGGCTAGCAGGGAGAGAGGACTAGCAGGGAGAGAGAAGGGAGGGGAGAGAGGGACGGGAGGGAGAGGGAAAGAGAGAGAGGGAGAGCGAGTTGGCAGGGAGGAGAAACAGAGAGAGATAAGGGAGAGGCGAGAGGAACAGGAGGGAGAGGGGAGAGAGAGTTAGCAGGGAGAGAGAGAGAAGGGAGGGGAGGGAGTGGGAAAGAGAGAGAGGGAGAGCGGGTTGGTAGGGAGGAGAAACAGAGAGAGAGAGAGAGAAGGGAGGGGAGAGAGGGACGGGAGGGAGAGGGAAAGAGAGAGGGAGAGCAGGTTGGCAGGGAGGAGAAACAGAGAGAGAAGGGAGGGGAGAGAGAGGGAAAGAGGGAGAGGGGTTGGCAGGGAGGAGAAACAGAGAGAGATAAGGGAGAGGAGAGAGGGATGGGAGGGAGAGGGAGAGAGGGGGGGTTGGCAGGGAGGAGAAACAGAGAGAGAGTGAGAGAAGGGAGAGGAGAGAGTGAGAGAGAGGATAAACAAAGAGAGAGAAGGGAGGGGAGAGAGGGAGAGAGAGGAGAAACAAAGAGAGAGAAGGGAGGGGAGAGAGAAAGAGGGAGAGGGGGAGTGAGAGAGGGGGTTGGCAGGGAGGACAAAACAGAGAGAGAGAAGAGAGGGGAGAGAGATAGAGAGAGAAGAAACAAAGAGAGAGAAGGGAGGGGGGAGGAAGAGGGAAAGAGGGACGGGAGAGGAGAGTGGGAAACAAAACAAATAAAAACATAACGCTGAGTTTCAGACGAATATTTAATAAACAAGAGGATCATCTCAAATAAATATTGTTAAAAAGCAAGTTTTTGTTATTTTAATATTTACCAGGGTCTAGAGTCACTAATATATTCTCGGTTTAAAACATCATTACTAAAGTACAAACTGAAAAAAAAAAACTGGAGTAGGACTAAAACTTTATGAATATGGTGGAAAATATAGCACGATGCACAAATTTCAAATACACAACCAGATCAAGTAAGATCTGTAGAGAGGCGAGTCTGCTGCATATTTTTCATTTTAACTTCTTTTTTCCCCGCCTTTTTCAAATTTTGATTTCCTGTCCTAATTGCATTATTTCACTGGACAGCTGGAGCATGGAATGGGGAAAGAGAAAGAAGAGACATTCAGCAAAAAGTCGAGGCCGGGAAGTGAACCCACAAGGTATAACAATCATACTGTGTGTGACGCACAACTGCACTTACATTTCAACTCAAAATAAAAGGCACAAAAACATTATTTGTGCTTGATTGGTTGTCAAAAGTATCGAAAATCTGATACTAATCAATACTAAAACTAAAATCAAAACTAGATACTCATTTGAGCAGCTATCGAGACAAAAAAAATCTCTTTTACGTGACAAAATCTTACTTTTCATCAACAGTTTTAGAATAATATTGAGCTGTATCAGAACTAATTTGAGAGCACAATGTTTGTTAAAGAAAGTATTATTATTTAGTGTTGAAAATGCATCTGTCTATTGTCTAAATCCTTCACCTAAAAAAGAGCATTTGTGGTATTGAAATTGTTATCGGGTATCGACCATATTCCTTAGTATTGTTTTGAGTTTGACATTTTAGTATCGTGACAACACTAATTTGTCATTCAAACACTTACGCTCACATTTAAAAACAGAACATGAAAGAAACAGTCATTGACACGTGAGCTACATGAACATTGAAGTCTCCTTTTTCAACACTCAGCTCTTATGGTTGTAATGACCCGATGTTCTTTCACTCAGAGCGCCACAAACTGATGCATGAATCATTTACACCGGGCAAAGCTCCTATTGTTCTGACGAGCTAATTTTAGACCCATGATTCGACACCTACAGCTGCCCTTTCCACTCAGACAACGCTTTAATTTCTTACTACAACAATTACTGTGAGAGATATTGACATTATTCAGGAAGTTGCCGCCATTATGTTTTCACAATTTATTACAAAAGTATCTGTATTATCGCAATTTTGGCTAACGCAATAAACAATGTCACAAACTAAATTAAACTTTATAACACAAGCATCCACCATTTCACAAAAGTTTTAAATAAAAACTCAAAAATGGTTGATTTTATTCATTATTTTGCATTTTCAATCTAAATTCGCTTTGATTTAGTCTCTGTTTTGTCTCATTTTGACAGTTTGACTGTACTGACAATACTTAAACGCATTAATATATTTCTTTTAACATAACTGAAGTTGTTGTGTCAAAATGTTTGTTAAAATATTGCACTAATATTGATATTGCAAGATTTAACAGCCATATTGCAATAATTCCAGTTGTAAGATTTTAAAAAGAGCTGCCGATATCAACAGAAAATGCCTTAAAAAATAGAAATTTAAAAGCTGTTTTCAATTTCAATTGATGGTGCACATGGACAATGAACATTTTGCACAACAAAAACCTGCTTTATATAATATTACAGTGACTTTTCTCTAGGTCTCCATTGAAATGAATGAACTTCCATCTTAACCGGAACTGAAAATCACAACAAAAGTGCAGTGCAGCAGCTGTCAGAAGAATTATCCCTTTTATTTATTTATTTATTTATTTATTTATTTATTTATTTATTTATTTATTTATTTATTTATTTATTTATTTATTTATTTATTTATTTATTTATTTATTTATTTATTTATTTTGTCTCAAACATTTGCAACAAAACGACATCAACTTTTTTAGTTAAGTAGTATTTGCCCTCCAACTCAAAGGTCAGCAGGTCAATTACCGCTCAAACCAGTGCATCCTGTTGTTTTGTTCTTGGGCAAGACACTTGTGAATGTGGTGTGTGAATGAGGGATGTGTAGTATTGGAGCGGCCCAATAGGTGTAAATAAATAATCCAAATGCATCTGAAAAAAAATGTTGTCAGTTAAACATGTTTTTACTCTTTTGGTAAATACAACATTAAAAAAAAAACAGTGTGAAAGATCAAACTACATATTTCAATAAATCATAATATATGTAAAAAAAAGCCTTATTTTTCTGTTGATAATTGTGTTGAAGTTTACAATTTTACAGTGTAGCGGTAATTCCATAACTATTACCTAGCAACCATATTGTAAACAAGGACCAAAGCTTATCTACAGTAATTTACGCAATAGTTATGATAAAAATCAGTGACAACTCCTACATTTTCTTGCACGGATGTTTAAACTGTCAGAAGAATGTGCTGCTTGTGCATAAATTGTCGCCGCATTTTGGACGTTTTTTTTTTATATTGACACAACACAGATGCTTCCTGTCAATTTCACACTCCTTTCTTTGCATTTTTCTTCACAAACTGCAACTTGACTGATGCGAAACTATGATGAACATTTACCAACCGAACAAAATAATAATTAGAAAAACATGAGAACCTTTTATACGCACATGTTTTTGGGTCAAGATTGCTTAAAACGAGCCTTTTGTGTTTGTTATATTATTGTGTTGTTGCTGTTCTGTGCTCCATCAAACTGTTGTGTCACCGTATAGTGCACCGTCCCTTTAACTTAATTACCATCGTCATAAATCCACTTTAGTTTTCCATTATGACCCGGCTCTGTATTGAATCTTCCCTTTTTATGGTTGTACGAAGCTCTGTTTGTATAAGACTCTGTTATCTCTGAGGCTGATAATGAACCGCACACAGAACCAGCGAAGTAATTCATTTACAATCATTTATTTGTCCATTTAGGATTTATTGTATAGGAATATGACACTAATAATGCGAACATTAGTATTTTATTTGCACATATTTACACATGAAGAGCTTGCAAAACAGAAATCTCAGTCATTTTACACATACTCATTATTAATTAATTAAGAATATAGTTGAAGGAATTTGCTTAAGAACAGATGGAATAATATTTTGATTGCAATAAATAAATACTGCAAACTGTTTTTTAAATTGTCACTGTTCTGGGTTAATTTTAGGTTTTACTTTACAAACACTACAAAAATGTGTACTCGCGTTTTTCATTCTATATACAGATATTAAAATTTTTAGGCTACATTTGTTTAATTCCATCCTTTGTACTTGAAAAGCAAACTGTCATTTCTACACCATAAATTCAACTTAAAAAATAAGTAGCCTGATTAAATCTGATGTCAGTTAATGGTTGAAAGCGTATTGTGTAACGTGATTTACGGACGTTCTGATGACGTTGAATTTTAAGTGATTTATGGTAATTATATTTCTGTCGTTTAGCAGTGAACAGTGTTTTTATTTGATATTCATTCTAATAACTGACCATGCATCACTCTGTCTGACGTTCTCAATACAAAGTGCATTAAGTATATGTTTGTTAATCCACGTGTAACTCCCGCCTTCGATCCATCATGTGTCCGTCAGATGTTTCTTTACAGAGAAATCCCAGTTTAATGATTACATCAGGAGACTTTGAACACGGGACACTCCCTCGCTGCACGCGCTCAGACCGTTCATCATGCAGGGTGACATCCCGCGGGTCGCCATGGCAACGGAGTCACAATAAACATAAACAGGAAGTGAAGATGAAACAGAGAAATGTCACTTTTTAAATTATTATTGCATGATGGTCGGGTGTGAAGAGATGGAAGTGATGTCTTTTCTCTGGTTGCTATGGTGTTAACTGTAAACTGTTATTAGGCCCGAGCGCCACAAGCTGGCGAGAGGCCTATTAGTTTCGCAGTGCCGTGCGGCTGCGACTGCGCACGGCGCGCACGAAATCAGCGCTAAGCGCTCGCCCGCTTCCACACACTCACTAACGCATTCCCCACCTCATGCACGTTCCGTGCATACCAATTAGTAGTGGGAAAATTGAACATTATCGCTGTAAACGGGCGAAGCCCGTGCGAAAGTGCGCACGAAGTGCGCACTAAACGAGCGCTTTACGTGGGGATGACGACCGCTTCGCGGTCTCGTGTGCGCTGAGTCGGCCACTAATGCGTTCCCCAACTCATGCACGTTCCGTGCATATAACAATTTAATGTAAAAACTGAACATTACTATTGTAAATAGGGCCAAAAACAGAAAGTGGGCGGAGCCCACTAAAAAATCTCGAAAGTGTCCGCCAGTGACCAGGGACCCATACCAAAACGTAGGAAAGCGCGCGCGCTTTCCGAAAATGTATAGTTTATGAACTAAAAAAAAGGGGAAACATTGTTTTCGCATCGGAATATTATTCTTCTTCTTCTTATTCTTCTTCTTCTTGGGACCAACCCCCCTATTTTTCACCCAGTGAACATTGACGAAAAGTCAGGAAAATTTGCACACCTCCAAAAATCGTGCCTCTGTACATTCTGGCTATTTCCGATTTCAGAAATTCAAAAATATGCCGCGTCAGCGCCCCCAAGTGTACAAAAAATGCATTACGGGATAGGAAAGAGCCCAAATTTTTTTTAATCGTAGAATCATAAAATTTGGCAGAGAGGTAGATAGTGACAAGACAAGCAAAAAATATTATTACGGCAACGCCGTCCGCCCAACCAATTGTCGGCCATATTGGATCTAAATTCGCTAAACATGACTCAGCAGTTTTTAAAAACTTCGTACTTTTACGAACTCCTCCCAAGGCGTTTGCCCGAACGAGCTGAAATTTGGTGAAAATGAAGTTGAGGAGTGTGGCATTAAAAGTTATCCAAATCAGGAACCTACGTATTACGGTCTATGTGCGGCAAAGCCACAAAATTTGGCCAGAATTCCTGAAATTTTCAAATTTTAAATTTTGCTCCCATTTGCACATATAAAGTCCGAATTGCATCAAATTTGAATCAGTTGTTAAACTCCCTGCCTGAAACCTACTAGAGGTGAAAGAATTAAATTCGGCGCGTTAGCGCCCCCTACAGAATAAAGCAAACTTTTATATGGGGAGCAAAAAATTTAGTTTTTTAGAATTTTTTGAAATTTTGCACAAAATTCCATTTTAGCGTACCGATCAAAAAAGCCAATCAGACCCATGTCATATTTTGTACGGCGAAGCCGTACCAATGACCAAAACATCCCATGTTATTCCTATGGGAAAATTGAAAAATGTCTCAAATTTACATATTTTTTTACTACGCATTTTAACGAACTCCTCCTCGGGCGTAAGCTCGACCAACCTGAAATTTGGTGGACATCTTCCTGAGGAGTGGGGCACCAAAAGTTATCCAAATTATTAAGATAGGTATTACGGTCTCTGCGCGGCAAAGCCGGGGAATTTGCCAACATTTTAAAAAAGACAGAAAACCCCATGTTATTCCTATGGGAAAATCGCAAAATCTCTCAAATTTAACTTTGTTCTTTAACGAACTCGTCCTCGGGCGTAAGCCCGACCAAACTGAAAATTGGTCACAATCATCTTGAAGAATGGCCCACCAAAAGTTATCCAAATTGTTGAGATAAGTATTATGGTCTCCGCGTGGCGAAGCCACAAATATTGCCCAAACTTCAACTAATGACAGAAACATCCCAAGTTATTCCTATGGGGAAAATCACTCAAATGAAAACTTGTACTTTAACGAACTCCTCCTCGGGCGTAAGCCCGACCAACCTGAAATTTGGTGAAGATCTTCCTGAGGAGTGGGGCATTAAAAGTTATCCAAATTGTTGGGATAAATATTATGGTCTCCGTGTGGCGAAGCCCCAAATTTCGGCAACATTTTTGAATACACAGAAAAAACCCATGTTATTCCTATGGGAAAATCTCAAAATCGCTCAAATTAAACTTTGTACTTTAACGCACTCCTCCTCGGGCGTAAGCCCGACCATCCTGAAATTTGGTGAAAATGATCTTGAGGAGTGGGCCATCTGAAGTTATCCAGGATTTTAGCACAAGTATTACAGTCTTTGTGCGGCGAAGCCGCAAACTTTGACCAATTTTTACACATTTTCAATGAAATACGAGCAGTAGGAGGCGCGGTAGCGCCACGGATTCGGCAGCAAGTATTTTATGAGGAGGGAAATTGGGGCGCGTAAGCGCCCCCCTTTGGCGTTGGGCGGCGTGGGCGCGAGCGGGCGATCATTGCCGCTTGCGGCTATATTTATTATTATTTTTTATTTTTTTTTTTTTTTACATTTTATTTAGGCTAGGCTATATGCACATTTGTTTTTATAGTTACTGCTGCTAACCGAAACCATAACCACCTTGATCCTGTTCCTAAACTTAACCAAACCCCTGACCACAACAATTTCCCCAACTCTAACTTTATATGACAGATTAGACTACGGATCAAAAAACACAGATAACATGATTATATTTAGGATTTTACTAAACATTTTGCCTTCTTGTCCCCCATTTGACAGTTTTTGTTTATAATGTTACTTCCTGGTTAAACGTGAGCCGCAAATATGTAGAGTTAATTTCACAACTGTTACCTAGCAACCATACTGTAAACAAGGCCCAGAATTAATATAAATTACACAATAGTATAATTTGACAATAAATAATACTTGATAAAAACTGAGCACTACTTCCTGTAATTACGTATTTTCCAAAATTTCTTCACATTTCACAGATGCAAAACTATGATAAATATTTACCACAGGTGCCCTCCCACCATCTAAGTCATAATCAAGCAAAAATGCAGAACCTGTCATATAGACTCTAAAGCTGCAGTATGTCACTTTCTAGCCAAAAGACTGTGTAAAATAAGAGCATGTCGTTTTTTTGTTTTTTTTTTATTGCCCTGAAAAACATGTGTCCTTACTGCAAGTGAGCTTGCATCTCCACAAACCTGATTGGTCCTTGATCTCGAGGAGGCTCCTCCCGCTTGTTTCCATGGAAATATTGTTCCTTTGGCAATGATAGTCCACAATCCAGATTTATGGGTTTTACTGGCAAAATACTCACAGAAATGTTGAGCCCACAATCATTTCTCATTTTATCTAAAGATATATTAGATACTTCACCATAAATTAGATTATTTTGGGGCTCAGATACAATTTTAAGGCTAGAAAATTGTATTTTGTCCATAGTTTCTTATAGAAAAACAAACTAACTGACCTTTCTACCCTGGAAATTCAAATGTGTTGCTTTTTTTCAACACAAACACTTAAAACCAGTAGAATTTAGATCCAACGTGAGATAATTATTAAAAAATTTACAGTTAACTTCATTTTACTTCTAGTCACCTCTATTCCAGAATTTTGATGACATCACATTTTAAAGGGTCTATTCACCTTATTCTGCCTCGCCCACTTTTGCCGTTTTTTGCCACAGATACGCACTTTTGTTGTAAACACATTTCCGTTTGACGAGAACTCCATTAAAGCTAATGACGAACGAGGGAAAAGTCTCGCCGCTAAAATGTAACATAAAGTAGATTGATTTGTGTAAAATGTTTAATGAACACGAGCAACAACAAGTCAACAACGCAACGATTTCCTGAGCGGTCTGAAAACGTCTTTTCAGTCCGTGTAGAACTTATTTTCTGTTGAGCTCGTCTGCTCCATGTAAACGAATACAACAGAAACAAGACGGCGGCGTGTACGGCAACCTCTGGAATAAAGTGAATTGGTGACGATGCTTTTTACAATTTGCATATTTGTCTTCTTAATTTGCTGGAAAAAAACAACAACTTCAAGCTTTAAAGTAATGTAAAATCTCCTAAAATACTATCTGCACTAACTTAAACGAACCATCACACTACATTTCCCTAATTTCCCCCTTGTAACTTGTAATTCAAGCTCCAGTCCCTGTCCCACATTGGCCGCTCTGTTATGGCCCATTAGTGGCCTTTTCCTAATCCTTTATAATAAGAGACTAGTGCTTTACCCAATGGGCCATTTTCAATAAAACCGGAGCCGTTTTTGAAGTGCACTCATTACTGTTCATCCGAGACACTAAACCAGGGTCCGGTGGTCTCTTGCCGGCTGCTGCGGTTACCCATAATGCCTCTGTGTCCTCTGCTCTGTCATTACTCATAAGGGAGAGCTCCAAACCCAGAATTAGACCAGATTAAGTTGGACATCCTGCAGGACATCGAAGGAGGAAGAGCTGTGTTCTAATAACTGTGTAAGAGGTGGTTGTTGACATGTAGTAGAAGTAGAAGTAGTAGTAGAAATAGAAGTAGTACGTGTTATTATTAGTGAAGCGGTTTTGGTAGAATTAGTAGAAATATAGTGGTATTAGGAAAGTTAGAAATTAGTAAAGAAGTACAGAGATTAGTGGTAGTAGTAGTAGTATTAGCAAAATGTGTAGTTGTAATAGTAGTAGTACAAGTAGTAGTATTATATAGTAGTAGTACTTGTAGTATTAAAGGAGTAGTAGTAGTTTTCATAGTAGTAGTACTTGTAGTGGTAGTTGTTGTAGTTGTAGTAAGTAGTAGTATTAGTTCTAGTAGTAGTTATTGTAGTAGTAGTAGTAGTAGTAGTAATAGTAGTATTAGTTCTAGTCGTAGTAGTTGTTGTAGTAATTCTAGTAGTAATAGTAGTAGTAACACTTTATAATACCTACACTTATTCCTGCCTTAATAAAGCATGAACAAAGACTTACTTCATAATCAACAAATAGTTTATAAAGAATGATTCAGGCTTAGTAAATATTTAACAAATGTTCTAACCCTAATTTCTAACCCTAACCCTAATTAAGTCATTACTGAGCCTGAATCATGTTGAATAAACTATATATTCATTATTAATTAAAAGTTAATTAATTAATTAGCAGTAGCTGTAGGAGTAGTTGTTGTAGTTGTAGCACTAGTTGTAGTAGTAGTAATAGTAGTTTTAGTAGTTGTAGTAGTAGTTGCAGTTGTAGTAGTTTGTAACCAGCCATTGTAGTAAAGTAGTTATGGTACAAGTAGAAAAATTTAAATTATGATATAGCAGTAATAAGTGTCAGAGGTGAGGTTTTGTCGGTCTCAAGTCTGAGCTGTTTGAAGACCCGAGTCAAAGACGGGCAAGTCCAAGTCGAGTACTAGGTCCGTGTCCCTTAAGTCCACGTCTGCTCCTGTCAATTACCCATGAGTCCAAGTCAAGTCTTGAAAAAATGGGTCACAAGTCCAAGTCAAGTCCCAAGTCCCATGCTTTATAGGTTCAAGTCCAATCCGGTCTTTGTTCTAAATCACCAAATGAAGTTCAAATTCTTGCAGTTTATCTGAAAGTGTCCTTTTCAGGCCCATCAACAAAAATTTCGGGGCCCAGGGCAAGAAGCCTCACATAGGCCCTCCTAGTATAAATGTATAGGGACCAATTCTGGAACCCTAAGACCCTGAGGTCCGGGACAACAGACCCCTTTGTCCCCTGGTCCTTTTAAACAAAGTCCGGTCAAGTGAGAGGGACATGTTCCACTTTCTTTCTTCTGTAAAAGTACACACCTAACTTTCAAAATAGGCTTATCTAGTCAAAGAAGTGCCACAGATCACTGGCTTTCAAGTCCAAGTTGAGCACCAAGTCCTAGTCCATTTGATCAAGTCTAAAGTCATAAAAAGAGTGACTCAAGTTTAACTCGAGTCCAAGTCACGACTTTCAAATCATGCACAACTTATTGGTACAAACAACAGCAGCAGTCGTAGCAATTAAACTAGTTGTAACAGTAAAGTAGAATTATTATAGCTTAACACAAGTAGAAGTATTTGCAGATGTAGTAGTAACGATAAATCAGTTATAGTAATAGTAGTGTGACTTTCAATTGTGTTTTTTTCTCTTTGCTGTCGTCAAATACACGCTAAAATACAAATTCCGTTTTATGTTCTTCACTAAAATGAAAAAGTGCCCCTTATTTGGACAAAATGGATACTGTGTGCACTCTGAGCCTCGCATACCAGCAGCGAACATGTTTGTAATTAATCATGAAGGCAGCGGCTGTTTTTGTTGCTTCGTTAAATTTAAAGGGCCATTATCTGCAGTGTATGGATTTACTTCACACAGAGACGAGGATTAAGGTTTGGGGGAAATGCATTACTCATCGGTGCAAGGATTAGGTCAAACTGTGTACGTGAAATAAAGTAAGAGCACCAGTAAGAATAGCAGACATTTATGAGAAAGACGATTATTGAAGTATTTATTTAACACTCAATATGGAGCTCAACAGTGACTGCCCACAGCTTGGTTACAGAAGGAAATTTACCAGTCATTTTTCACAGACTGTCTGAAAAAAAATGTATATAAAAACATGATTTTGTGACTTTTTGGAACTGTGTTATAGGTGTTAGTTAAAACATAGCAGCATTGTAAACCAGAATTAGCTGTGAGTAAAAATGTTTGTACGATAACCGGTTCCATGGATAAAGACTAGTTTTGGAAAATCATGACATAAAGCCTCAATGATCCACACGAACGGCTGTGAACAGGCTACGAACACTTTTTTGCTAATTTCTCATGTCGTTCTTGAGGTTCTAATAACCTTTCCACAGAGTCCCCAGAGTTTCCTCATGCAGCAACAAACTGTCAGTTTGTGATGAAGTTGACTGCTTTACTCACGGCAGTGCGTTCACCTCAGTCCGGTTTGATTTCAGAGTCCAACTGCCTCCGCGGAGGACAACAAACGCGTGGAAAACGCCATCGTACGGCTTTGTTTTCTCAAGAACACCTTGAGTTGTTATTGAGGATTGAAAGGCAGACATACAGACGCTTTAAGGAGGCTGTGAGAAACTTTGCTCCCCTCCACGAACGTCTACGAGCTTCTGGTTTCGTGCGGGTCATTCTGACCGTTTGTACTAATTATCTTAAGCTAAACCAGTGAAACATCATTACTAGTCTACTAATACTTATAAGCTTGTATAAATTATAATTTTATTATTTCATTATAGGAAGACTTTTAAAGAAATAAAACTTATAATTAAATATTCATAAAACAATATAATGTCATAATAAAGTCCTTAAATTATCGTCAGACTTGCTCTGAGCATTTTTGCCTCTAAACACAACCACTGCTACTGCTTAGCACTTTTTATGTCTTAAAAGCGCTAACATAAGTAAATTGTTTAAGTGCTATGCACCATCTACTGGCTGAAAGCTCTCATTGCATGCAGCAGACAAATCCCCCTGTAAGGCTAAACTTTTTTTTGTTTCAAAACATGAGATGGCAAATTCAAGGTTCTCAACAGCATGTTTAAAGACTAATAGTAATATGAAAATGCAGAATATTCTTCTTTTCATGTTCACGAGCAACAACACGTCACAATGCACTGATTTCCTGAGGCCTGAAAACGACTTTTTAGAATTTATTTTCTGTTGAGCTCATCTACTCCATGTAAACTACAACGCAAAAAGATGGCGGTTTTCAGTCAGATCTAGTTTACTCAAAAATCCCCTCTGTAAATGTTCTTGTTACTAATACATGCACAAAATGAACCAAGAAATTAAAATCTGGTTCAATTCATTTTTCAGATTTAAATGTCCCAAATTTTGGCAGTTTTTACACATAAAATACCTTAATTTTATATGAAAGGTTGACATGATGAAAATGTTATAATACATTTTTTTCTTACAGGTATGTGAGTAAACTACTGGAGAAGTTTAAAGAAATTTAAGATTTTTTGCTATTCACCTGCAGAGCCTCGCTCTAAATCTGCAGGGTCTAGTCCAGACCAAGATCCTGACTCAAGATCTGAATAAAAACCAAACCAACTCAACCACAAAACATCTGAGTGCAGAGAAGGGAAAACCTTAGTCTCAAACTTACTGAAGTACGGTTTACAGTCACATCCTTTGGGACACAACATAAACCGAGATAATCCTGCCATCCTGTGACACTCAGATTACAGATGTTTGTTGTTCAGTCTCTGGTCACTGTCTCGGACTCTGACAGTTTTCCTGTGTCTGCTCTCACAGCGTTGCCTCGTGTTGCATCAGTTTTCTCAGATCTGGACCCAGACTCTGGCCGGTCTCCTCTGGGCTTGTTGTTATCGGGGTGAAACTCCTTCACAGCTTCACACAGTCCAGATCAGTCTCTGCTCGCTCTATAAATACCCCGCGCTCCAAAGCCTGTAAGCGCTTTTTAGTAGAATCAACATTCCACTGGAACAACTTTGACATTTTCTTCCTTTGTCTTCCCCCTCTCACTTACTATAACAAATCTTTAAAGCAGATTTATTATCCAGAAATCTACTTTTACGACTTTTTATTACAATAGGGCTGTGAAATTAATCGTATATACCATTGTGATTTCAATTATTACTCTATTCAATTACAAAAAAGTTGTAATTGAAAATACATTCAATTGCAGAATAATAAGTGCTCTACTTTTACCTCAAAACCTGGAGCAAATGCACTTTTCCAAAACATTACTGATAAAACATATGTGGTCTATACTTACTCTGCGTAATAATTTTGACAATATAGAAGTAATTGTTCAGAATAATCATGATTTTGTGAATTATCTGCCAAATAATTGTGATTATAATTTCTGCCATAATTGAGCAGCCTAATGTTACAATGGTTTTACCTCAACATTAGTTCACTTGGTAATTTGATGATTCATGCATTGTTTGAGTTCTTAGAAAATATCTCTTTTCACCTACCCCTTATCTCCACCCACTTCCTCTATATTTATTTGTATTTGTTTGACCAATATTGATGTAGGCTTCAAAAATGTCATAACGCTGGATTTCAAACTAAAACCCAGCGCTGGAGTTATGATGTCACAGTTTTAAAAATACTATAGAGCTCGGGATAGAACGTCAAAAAACAGCCGTTTGTAACACAGTTATTTTCCCGCTCCAGGTTTAACTCTGCCATTGTCTTCTGCTCACGGCAGTTACCAACTATCGCGAGACTTCGCGCACAAGATTTGCGGCGTTGTTTTTTAACATGGCCGCGCGCTGTTGTTTAGGTGTGTCGTCTCGGTGTTGAAGAGCCGCTGCAGGTAGGCGTTTGTACCCGGTATATCGCTGTTTCAACGTCCCTTGAGTAACTGTTATGTCTGCCAACCTGTTTAGATGCCTCTTGGCCTGTGGTGATGCGCTGTGTACTTTGAACGACTTTAAGTGGACCTGGTGAGTGCTAACTTTGAGTTTTGTGTTCGGAGCTAACCTGCTAATGCTAGCGCTCCGATTGTTGTTTTACCATAGAACTATAATAAAACCTGGAAGATGAATCCAAGATGGCCGTCCTGTTTATCCCTATGGAGAGTGCTCATTGGCGCATGACCCCAAAAAAGTTTCTTACTTCCGCATTTACTTCCTGATACGAAGGCTGACATCTTTGTTTTACTTCCTGATACGATGGCTGCCATCTTTGTTTTACTTCCTGAAACGATGGCTGCCATCTTTGTTTTACTTCCTGAAACGATGGCTGCCATCTTTGTTTTAGGACGCCACGTGACGACAATCCCCCACTTCATATAAAAACGGTAATTTCGGTGATTTTAGAAACGGTAGAAAAGAACATTTCCTTCTACTTTTATTTAAATACAGATAATAATTCAGTACTGTCTGCAATTATAATGTGACATTTGAGAAAAAGGCTGGTTCCAAGAGGCTGCAGTACCTCGCACGGCCACAAATCAATCTGGGACCACAGACAGAGGGGGCGTACCTTATCCAGTTTATTTAATACATCCATGTGTTTTACACACGGACTTGTTAGCTGGTGCGGGCGCTAGCTGGACTTGTTCTACACTTTTTATATTGGAATTCACATGGCTATTGCACTCTTATTGATGTTTGTTAAAATACTGACATTGAATGATGATGAAATTCACAATTTAAAGCCTAAAACGTACTTTTGACTATAATTCCACAATAAGTGTTTTACTGATAATGGAGTACTCTGTCAGTACTATTTATTCATGTACATGGTGATTTTATGATGATGATTTGATATGATGATTGATAATTATGACAAAATGTTATGACTAATACAGCTTATGGTGACTTATTATAACATGTCTGGTCCTGTTTCGCACTGGCCAGGTTCCAGAAACTGGATGCTCCAGGAACAGGATGGCGATCTAGTAAGCCCAGAACCAGATAAAGCATGCAAGCCTCTGCTGGTGCGGTAGGAGGCGCTGCAGCCGCTCCCCAAACGCATACACTCGCTCGCGCACACACTCGCTCGCTCACACACTCGCTCACGCACTCACACTCATGCACACCTACTCAGGCCCCTACTGATGGACCCGTTTCAGGACCAGTGCAGATCTCGCACTGAACTGTTGTATTTCTGCTCGTGTGGACTTCTGAATTTGTGTGCGAACTGTGAGCTCTAAATATCAGGTGAACTCTGCGTGGTAGCTCGTGCGCTCTGAATCTTGGACTGTGAACAAATATAAACCACAATGTGCAGAACTATAAATTATGTAAATATTGTCTGTCAAACACTGTAAATAACACCGCATTCAAGCACTACCAAGCCGATGTCTATGTCTCATTAAGCACATTATTTTCCTCCAAACCAAATACAGAACTTCTATTATTAGCCTATTTACGTGGCGTTGTGGCCCCTGCTTCTAATCTGCATTGCAGCATCATACATGCTACACGTTACCATGGAAATCCACCATGTTTGCAGACATTTATCAATATATAATGTTTTAATATTTTTGAATTAATGCTAAGTTTAGTATTTAACATCTTAAAATCTCCATTGATTTAGGGTTAGGGCTAATTGAAAATTCTGTTAACGTGTGATGTCATGGTCCTGAGATCAATAGGCTTAAGTACTTAATTTTAAAGCAATAGATCCTTCCAGCGTTTATAAATAAAACTCTGCGTTCCATTAGCAGGTGTAATGCATTTTCAATGGGAGAGTTAGCATTAGCCTCCAAACTTCACTACTTCTATCCAGGGCTGTTTTGGCGACTGACAACCACTGGAGCACACGAAGGTAACACCAGAGCAGAGTGTACGTGTAGAACATACATTGTTTCACCAAGTGCCACAAATCCTTCAGCAATAAATGAACTTCAGCAACTAGAGGTTGAAGTTAGATAATGATAGTTATTACTCCTTGAGTAAATGTGATGAAGATCTAAATGACAGTCGGTTCCTGACAGTCACATGGCCTTGTAACAACTGGAACATGGCTTGCTGGCGTTTGAAACTTTGTGTTTGGTAATTGTACCGCACTAAATATTACACTTTTGTGTTATATTGAGCTTTTCGAAATATGGTCTTCGCCTGGAAAAAGTCTGCATAAAGTCGTGAAAAAGACATTAAAAAGCCACGACATCTGCGGTGACTACTCTGTGAGATGATAGTTTGCAAAAAAAACTTTTTATTTTTATTTTTTTAATTAAAAAGTTTTTATAAAAAGGCAAAGTACAAAAAAAATAAGTATGCACTCGTTGCTTCCCGTTGAAACATTTTGTCTCCAACTATCAATTCTTGATAAGTAGTGTTTGTTAGCATGAACCGATTATGCGCCTGGACTGTCAAATTTACAGAGTTTTCCATTTGCCTCACAAGGTTGTGTGCACATTCTTCACACCAGAAGGGTCCATATCGTGGTTTACAATGAACATGATATAAAATAATGATCTACGTGTCGTAGT
The DNA here is from genome assembly GCA_019453435.1 of Rhinogobius similis. Taxonomy (NCBI): domain Eukaryota; kingdom Metazoa; phylum Chordata; class Actinopteri; order Gobiiformes; family Gobiidae; genus Rhinogobius; species Rhinogobius similis. Next base: position 18,785,153 of record CM033638.1, read on the forward strand.
TTAATTACAGTGCAGTATAAAGCATCTTTCAATGTCCAAAAAAGATGCCAAATAAAGTTGGCATGCACGTTGTTCCTGTCTGTTTCCTGACAGCAGGTGACGTCAGGTTTTCCTGAGTTGTTTCAGTTCATGTGCATTACAGACACTACAGGTGAATAGGAAAAAATCTTAAATTTAAAATTTGAAACTTCTCCTGTAGCTTACTCACATAAATGTATGAAAAAAATTATATTACGTGTTTTTCATCATGTCATGTTTTCATGTAGAAACAAGGCATTTTATGTGGAAAAATGGCCAAAAACACATATTTGGGACATTTTAACCTGAAAAACAGACAGAACCAGGTTAAAATTTAATTCAGTTAAATCAAAGTTAATTTTGTACACATTGGTTACAAAACATTTGCAGAGGGGATTTTGGATTTGTTATTTAGTTTTTAGGTAAATTAGATTGGACTGAAGATTGTTGTAAAAATTCAAATTTTGCCTTTTTTTTTTTTAAACTTAAATCTTCAATAAATCAGTTTTAGAATAGGATATCAAAAAATCCCTAGGGGAGAAAAATGCACTTTAAGAAAACAGCCTTGAAACAATGAAATGTTGTGAGAGAAAACTGACCAAAAAAAAACAAAAAATGGATAAAAATTTGTTTTGCCTGTAGTGTCTCGCCTTAAAAAGTGTGCGCAACATTAGCCCTGTTATTAATTCAGTTTTAAACAGCCACCTCATCTCCTTTTGTAACCTCATTGTGTTATTTTTACCCTGTAGTTGCTTCAAAAAATGTCACTCAAACATTTCAACTGTTTTGCCTTGGAGCGTTTTGCCTCATTTAACTTGGACACATTTCAAAACAAACTCTCACATCCTGTAATTTACGCACTTCTACTTCAAATAGTCACCCTAAATGACCTCGAATTACCACAATATTGAACAGAAGTACATCACGAACGTCTCCAAATTAAACATTATCATTAAAGTCGTCTGTTACTGTTGGGCGCTGGCTCATGAGAAAGAATGTGAGGGAAAATAGTGAAAAGGTCAAACCCAAAACAAGATGGAGGCTTCCTTGGTAACAGCCTGTTGTTTGTTGTGGTTACAGTTGCTTTGGAAACGGAAACAGGAAGTGGAGGGCGGGAGGAGAGGGCTCGGATGCTGTGAGATTATTTCCTTTTAAAGAAGAAAAAGTTTCACCCCGTTTGGTTTGAAAATATGTGAGTGACGTCTGTCTGTAACTGGAGGAATGTCAGAGGAAACTATTAGTGTTGGAACTGTGGGAATATGTGGGAAGAGCAGGAAAAAAGAGGAAAATGTGTCTTTTGTGTTAACTCTGCTGTGTTCCAGTTGTTCTCGAAGGTCGGAACTTGTGCCTTGGATGTGACATTTTGTCTGAGTTTCTGTGTTTCAGACAGTTGTCAAGTCAGAAAAACAGTGACGAGTGTATGGGCCGTTCATAGGCGTGAAATTCTCTGCCCGTTGCTCCGAAACGATCACTTTGCTGCCGATGTAACCTGTATATAACATTTATTTCATGTTATCTATGCCATATATCTGCCCTCCTCACCAGTCAAATGTAAAATAGGATGTTCGGCGGTCACTAGATTCTTACCAGAAACGTACAAGACTGAAATCTCAAATTAAAGTACGTCTGACAGGTTTATACGATTTTCTAATTTTGATTTTATTCAGTGTATTAATACCTCTTGTAAATATAAATTATAGTTTTACACCAAGCAGGTCACTGTTTGTGGTGGAGAAAAGCCGAAGAATCTGTTAAAAATTACAGAAAGTAGAAACAAATTGATGACATCACACAGTGGAGCCAAAGGTTATGTATAATTTACACAAAAGAAACTACTTTTTGACCCTTTAAACATTGATTCAACAAAATAACGGTGTTCGCATGTATTTTTCCTTGTCAAATAATTTCTGTGACATTAGAGGAGTTTTGGTGCACTGGACAGGATGGTTTCTTGATAATTTCCCAGTGTGACATCATCATTTACAACCAGGAAGTAAAATTAAAAACCTTAAAAAAATTGCTAAACTGGATTAAAATTTGTAAAGATTTTAGCAAAATTTAAATCTATTTATTTAATTTCAGTTAAATGAGTGGTTTAACCTGTCGTAGGCACTTTAAAGTCAGTTAGCCTTTAGCTCAGACAGTTTTACACACAAATATTATCTAAAATAAAATACTGAAAGGTTTACACTCAACAATGACTTCATGAATTGATAAAAAAAACAACAGTCCAATTCTTTTTTTTTCCAGCGTCACCTGTTTTCCATTGCACTGCGGCACAAGAACAGCTCCGGCTCGGTCCTGTTTTACATTTCTTTCTACGTTGTGCGTCATCTGAGGTTTTTAATACTCTCTACAACGGAATCATGGTCAGACTTGAACGGACAGCACCACAATGTTTGGAGTTTTCATGTCATCGAGCTCTCATGGTAAATAAACAGCACACGCTTCATTATTCCCTACAAACTCGTTCAAAGTTTGTCAACAAAAACATTCAAAATTTCGAAATGGAGGCAAAAGTGAAGTGGAACATAGTGTGATTTCTACACACAAACCCATGGTATTAACTGCAGAGTATCACAGAATATGAAAAATCCAACTGATCCAACTGAGAATTAACATTATTTGTTTATTAGAAGATTTAGATCATGTCATGGATGCAAAATGGACAAGTACTTTAAAAAATGTTGATTCCAGAATCGTTTTTTATTTTATCTTCAGATATATATGGAAACACATTTCCGCCAGTGAAAAAAAAAAAAAAAAAGCCCCACAGGAATTCATAATTTCGAGTTTTAAAAGTCGTAATTTCGAGCTTAAAAGTAGTACAGTGATCCCTCGCTATATCGCGTTTCATCTTTCACGGCTTCGCTGCTTCACGGATTTTTTTTTACAGTGCGGATATTTTTACAGTGCATCCACTGAACTTCAGCGCACGCACAAGAACGGGACCCTTTGATGAGTCGTTCATTGCAGTTCTCAAATATAATCGAAGATGGCATATCCGTTTATAAAAATCTTCTTGCTCAGAAAAAGAAAGAGCGCCAACAACTAAAGAAAGAGTCCTGCGCCTTCAGTAGAAACAGACGCTATTGACCCTTTGCACCTACGTCACACGATCACGTGGGTGCACCATAATGGACGGCAAGAGTATGCGAGCGCAGAATTACGGGGAGCGCAAAAGTAACAAACTCACAGTGATTGCAATTATTTTTGTCACTTAAGCGATGGCTACTTCTAACTCATGTTTAGTTCAGTTGTCAGTGGAAGCAGGACATCTTTTACGCGCTCACAAAGCGCGGTATTTTGAGAAAGTGAAGATCACTAGCTTAGAAACTGACCCTTACCTGTTTCCTCCTGCCATGCTCACCGATTTAATCAAAACGTCAATATCATTCATTTTCTACCGCTTATTCCCGTTAGGGGTCGCGGGTGACTGGAGCCTATCCCAGTGACTTTTGGCCTTAGGCGGGGTACACCCTGGACAGTGGGTTCTCTCCGGGTTCTCCGGGTTCTCCCACCGTCCAAAGACATGACTGTGTAGGTTAATTGGCAACTCTAAATTGCCCCGAGTGACTGAATGTGAGAGTGAATGGTTGTCTGTCAATGTCTCTGTCTCTCTGTGTCAATATCATCATAATCATAATATTTTATTCACAAATAATAATTCTGTGGATGTAATATGTATTATCCATTTTGCAGGCTTGAGTCTATATACATACATGCATACATACAAGTTAATTTCTTGGCTGGATAACTAACGCCGTGCCCCGCATAACTTTGACTGTTTCACATATTCAGATATGTTTTTGTGTAAAATGTCATACACTTGTAACATTGGCATTGACTTAACTTGTAAAAAGTGCTCACTGCAAATCCGTGAGTACTTGGAGGGCTTCCAGTTCTTTCGATTTATTGCAGCTACCCATCGCCGTCTTCTGTCTTCATCAACAGGTATACGATAAAAGGCTACATTGGGCTTACGGCTTTGCCTGTTAGTGCAGCCAACCGCACAACAGGATATCACCATTTTACGTGTAAAATTGATCAATGTTAACTTACTAATAGTTAGGTTTACGGCAAATTTCGATCATTTTACCTCGCACAAACAGCGCTTCCGCCGTCCGTCATGGCAAAGTGGGCGTTCCGTGACGTCACATGCAAAGGGTCAATAGCGGAGCGGAGTCAGGACGAAGAGCAGCTGGGACTGTGAAATACGCGAGTGACAATGTTTCCAACCTTGTATTACTATATTAAAATTATTGTTTTAAACTAATTTTGGGCTTTAAAACAGGTTTTGATTTTTGGTTTCATTCCATAGTTCAGTATTGCATTGTAAAATAATAAAAAATAAAGCTGTGACTACTTCACGGATTTCACTTTTCGTGTGTTATTTTTGGAACGCAACTCCCGCGATAAACGAGGGATCACTGTAATTTCGATGCCGTGTACAGATGACATGTCTGCGGTGTGCGGTGATCGTCCAGACGTCCACTGCAGTGGCTGTGCTGCTGACACTTTGCTGCGTTAATTGGTCAAGTCTACGAGCAAAGAGCTGCACGACTGCGGCGCATGCTGAGCTCTGAGCCAGGATCTGAACCTGGTTTAGTCTTAGTCTGGGCATTCAGGGAAAAGCCCGCAGACTCTATTCCCAGTGAGCGAGCCCTCCGTGGCCCGCTAAGACTGGATCAGACTGACAGAATAACAGCGCCTGATCAGACGCGTGGCTCTGTCCTGCGCCCCATGGATCAAGCATTCCACGGAGCACTCCGGTCTCCAGCTGTGACCGTGCACGCGGTGCTGTGCTGCGCTCAATGCATTCACTTCTCATTGTTCTGGACCTGGTCTTGGTCCGGTTAGATGGGGACAAGTACATGCTCCAACCCCCAGGGATAACTGAGCTAACAGCTTGTCAAGCACTACACGTTTTCGCACAGCTGGAGAACATTTGTATAATCGTTATATGCCTTTTTAGATTTGTAAACATAGAGGGAAGAATTCAAAAATAAATAAAATAAATGCGTTCTACATAGGTCCATGGCGATGTTTCCTGTAGTGTTCCATCATAACATTCAATCCTCCAATCATATTTAATACAGATGGCAGCTAAAGTGAAAGCAGAGTTTTACAGTGAGTTCTTAGGTCGAGTCACTCAGAAAAATCATCAGGTTCAACATTTGTGAATTTACCTTTTACATATTTCGTGGCAAAGTCCAATGTTATAAACAAGGAAAAGTGGCTCTCAAGCTAAGGTGATGACATCATCACCGTGGCTCTCAAGCTAAGGTGATGACATCATCACATTCTAGAATGTGGTCCTGTGACACGTGTGGTCACATGACCTTTGAGTCAGACTTTGTGACACGTCAAAAGTATATATATTGACGTAATTTTTTACTCTTGACAGACGAAACCCACTGAGACGAGGAGACGTACTTTTTAACTTGCAAGCGTTAGGTGAATACTTTTAGCTAACCACAGTCGTACTTGTTAATTTTCTTGATTCACTTTGGAGAAAACGCCAACAAACAATACCTGTGATCCAAATATTGCCACTGAATATTAGAGCCGGCGACTTTCAAACCTTGTCAGATTTACCAGGTACAATGTCTGAGAACATGGAGTGTGTCTCTGTGGCTCAGCAGCTGCTGGCCGGCAACCATGGTGAAGGTAAAAACAACTGTCCCGCTCAGACAAAGATGGAGACCGGTAAAATGGTTAACGAGCTGACAGCTAAGTTACAGGCAAGGCTTTGCAAACTCCGTTTCAGTGTTGATGACATGATGAGCAGAGAAACCAACTATATTGCCCATGTCAACAAACTCACCACACAAAACAGCGAACTGCTGCAGGAAAACGATACCCTGAAGAGCAGAGTGGTCGAGCTTGAAATAACACTGCAAAATGAGAATTCTCAAAAAGAATTGGAGTTTAACAAGCTTAGGATTCAGTTAACAGAACTCCAATCACTGAAAGATCAACTGGAGAAGGAAGTGGATTCTGTCACAAAGATGAGCAGAGATTATCAAGCTGACATCCACCGCATCGAGCAGCTGAATAAGGAGCTGGAAAACAGGCATTCAGAGGATCAGTTGGCATTAAAAGCCTCTTTAGACGAAACTAAAAACCTTAAGGCCAAAGTCAACAAACTCCGTAAAGAGAAAGGGGCTCTTCTGAGGGAAAAACTAAGAGATCGAACGGAATTGGAGGAAAAATTGAAGGAAAAGGAGGTTCAAATTGAAGATTTGACCTCTGAATTTAACAAAGAAAAGGCAGAGAAAGCTGGCCTTGTAGCTCTGGAGGCTCTGCAAAAGAATGATTTGAAGATTCTTGCAAATAAGTTAAAAAAGCTTGAATTTCAGAATAATCATTTTCAGAAGGAAATGGTCTCATTGGCAGAGATTAATGCTGAATACCAAGCACACATCCGCCGTGTTGAGGAATTACATTCAGCAGATAAATTAGCCTTAAACTCCTCCTTAGCTGAAATTGGAAACCTCAAGGCCGAAATAAACCAAGTCCGTATCGAGAAAGGTGAACAACTGAGGGAAAAATTAAGAGACTGGATAGAACAGGAGGAACAAATTAAAGAAAAGACCGCTCAAGTTAAAGACTTAGGAGTCCAGCTGACCTCTCTGCAGTCTGAAAATTCACAACTGCGAGCAGAGAACTCTAGACCTTCAAATGAAGTGAAAAAAGAACAGCCTGTGAATTGCCAGAAAAATTCACTTTCAGATCTGGAGGCTCTGCAAAAGGACAATGCAAAGAAAGACTTGGAGTTGGAAGAGCTTAAATCTCAAAAACAACATCTGGAAGAGGAAGTGCGTTCCCTCACAAAGACAAATGCCAATTTACAAGCCGGCATTCAGAAGGGGAACAAAAAATGGGATGACAGGCATACAGCGGACAAAACTGCATATAACTGGTCCTTGACTAAACTTGAAAAGTTCCAGGGGATCATAAACCAGCTCAAAATCGACAAAGACGCTTTATTAAAGGAAAAAGTGCAGGTCGACTCGGAGAAAAACGACCTTGTGAGTAAATTAACAGAGCTGGAATCTGAGAAACTCCAACTCGAGGAGAAAGTGGAGTCTCTCACAAAGATAAATGCAGAGACCCAAAAAGTCAAGTCGAAGAAAGAGTGGGACGACAGACACGCTGCGGATAAAGCGTCTTTTAACTGGTCCTTAGACAAAATTATGAAGTTAAATGGTATCATAAGCGCAACTTCAAGCGGACAAAGAGCGCTCTCAATACGATAACGAGCAGAAAAAGACTTGCCCTGGACACTACACTGACAGATCGTGCGAACCTGGAGCTGCAACTGAGAGAAATAGAAGATCAATATGAAGACCTGAAAGCCCAACTCACCCCCCCCCTCAGAACTAAACCTCAACAAACCCTCAGAATCTCCAAGACCAACTGGAGCAACAACACAACACCACAACAGCGAACAAAGGATGGATATTTGTGAAAAAATGTACCGTGGAAGAAGAGTCTTTTCTCGACCGTCAAAGATTCCGATTAGAGCCCAGTAATCGTGAATTTTTGGCGATGAGAAAGACTCTGACGGATAACGGACCACAAGTGAGCACAGATCAGTACAGCATCAAAATGTTGTATGGATCTGTGGGAAAAGCTTTTCGGTAAAGAACTTTATCGATAAAGAAATTAGGCATAAATAAACAATTGGAATTAAACTAATAATAATAAGAATAAGATTCATTATTGTGTTATTTCAGGTCAGTCCTGTTTGTCCTTGTAACGACACTTAATCCTTTTGGACGTTTGAATTTTGTTAAAACTTCAGACTACCTGTTTTTCATTTATTGATTACTTCAGCTTTTGTTTTTTTTTCATTCATTGACTTTATTCAGCCCTGTCGACTTGCCTCTTTTTGCCAGATCCGCCACACTCCTGTAGTAAACGCAGAGAACCCTGTGCACATAAATGGCAAACGAGGGGAAAGTCTCGCCACTAAAACATTATATAAAATAGATTGATTTGTGTTAAATTCCCAGTGAGCGAGCCCTCCGTGGCCCGCTAAGACTGGATCAGACTGACAGAATAACAGCGCCTGATCAGACGCGTGGCTCTGTCCTGCGCCCCATGGATCAAGCATTCCACGGAGCACTCCGGTCTCCAGCTGTGACCGTGCACGCGGTGCTGTGCTGCGCTCAATGCATTCACTTCTCATTGTTCTGGACCTGGTCTTGGTCCGGTTAGATGGGGACAAGTACATGCTCCAACCCCCAGGGATAACTGAGCTAACAGCTTGTCAAGCACTACACGTTTTCGCACAGCTGGAGAACATTTGTATAGTCGTTATATGCCTTTTTAGATTTGTAAACATAGAGGGAAGAATTCAAAAATAAATAAAATAAATGCGTTCTACATAGGTCCATGGCGATGTTTCCTGTAGTGTTCCATCATAACATTCAATCCTCCAATCATATTTAATACAGATGGCAGCTAAAGTGAAAGCAGAGTTTTACAGTGAGTTCTTAGGTCGAGTCACTCAGAAAAATCATCAGGTTCAACATTTGTGAATTTACCTTTTACATATTTCGTGGCAAAGTCCAATGTTATAAACAAGGAAAAGTGGCTCTCAAGCTAAGGTGATGACATCATCACCGTGGCTCTCAAGCTAAGGTGATGACATCATCACATTCTAGAATGTGGTCCTGTGACACGTGTGGTCACATGACCTTTGAGTCAGACTTTGTGACACGTCAAAAAGTATATATATTGACGTAATTTTTTACTCTTGACAGACGAAACCCACTGAGACGAGGAGACGTACTTTTTTAATTTACAAGCGTTAGGTGAATACTTTTAGCTAACCACAGTCGTACTTGTTAATTTTCTTGATTCACTTTGGAGAAAACGCCAACAAACAATACCTGTGATCCAAATATTGCCACTGAATATTAGAGCCGAGCGACTTTCAAACCTTGTCAGATTTACCAGGTACAATGTCTGAGAACATGGAGTGTGTCTCTGTGGCTCAGCAGCTGCTGGCCGGCAACCATGGTGAAGGTAAAAACAACTGTCCCGCTCAGACAAAGATGGAGACCGGTAAAATGGTTAACGAGCTGACAGCTAAGTTACAGGCAAGGCTTTGCAAACTCCGTTTCAGTGTTGATGACATGATGAGCAGAGAAACCAACTATATTGCCCATGTCAACAAACTCACCACACAAAACAGCGAACTGCTGCAGGAAAACGATACCCTGAAGAGCAGAGTGGTCGAGCTTGAAATAACACTGCAAAATGAGAATTCTCAAAAAGAATTGGAGTTTAACAAGCTTAGGATTCAGTTAACAGAACTCCAATCACTGAAAGATCAACTGGAGAAGGAAGTGGATTCTGTCACAAAGATGAGCAGAGATTATCAAGCTGACATCCACCGCATCGAGCAGCTGAATAAGGAGCTGGAAAACAGGCATTCAGAGGATCAGTTGGCATTAAAAGCCTCTTTAGACGAAACTAAAAACCTTAAGGCCAAAGTCAACAAACTCCGTAAAGAGAAAGGGGCTCTTCTGAGGGAAAAACTAAGAGATCGAACGGAATTGGAGGAAAAATTGAAGGAAAAGGAGGTTCAAATTGAAGATTTGACCTCTGAATTTAACAAAGAAAAGGCAGAGAAAGCTGGCCTTGTAGCTCTGGAGGCTCTGCAAAAGAATGATTTGAAGATTCTTGCAAATAAGTTAAAAAAGCTTGAATTTCAGAATAATCATTTTCAGAAGGAAATGGTCTCATTGGCAGAGATTAATGCTGAATACCAAGCACACATCCGCCGTGTTGAGGAATTACATTCAGCAGATAAATTAGCCTTAAACTCCTCCTTAGCTGAAATTGGAAACCTCAAGGCCGAAATAAACCAAGTCCGTATCGAGAAAGGTGAACAACTGAGGGAAAAATTAAGAGACTGGATAGAACAGGAGGAACAAATTAAAGAAAAGACCGCTCAAGTTAAAGACTTAGGAGTCCAGCTGACCTCTCTGCAGTCTGAAAATTCACAACTGCGAGCAGAGAACTCTAGACTTTCAAATGAAGTGAAAAAAGAACAGCCTGTGAATTGCCAGAAAAATTCACTTTCAGATCTGGAGGCTCTGCAAAAGGACAATGCAAAGAAAGACTTGGAGTTGGAAGAGCTTAAATCTCAAAAACAACATCTGGAAGAGGAAGTGCGTTCCCTCACAAAGACAAATGCCAATTTACAAGCCGGCATTCAGAAGGGGAACAAAAAATGGGATGACAGGCATACAGCGGACAAAACTGCATATAACTGGTCCTTGACTAAACTTGAAAAGTTCCAGGGGATCATAAACCAGCTCAAAATCGACAAAGACGCTTTATTAAAGGAAAAAGTGCAGGTCGACTCGGAGAAAAACGACCTTGTGAGTAAATTAACAGAGCTGGAATCTGAGAAACTCCAACTCGAGGAGAAAGTGGAGTCTCTCACAAAGATAAATGCAGAGACCCAAAAGTCAAGTCGAAGAAAGAGTGGGACGACAGACACGCTGCGGATAAAGCGTCTTTTAACTGGTCCTTAGACAAAATTATGAAGTTAAATGGTATCATAGCGCAACTTCAAGCGGACAAAGACGCTCTCCAATACGATAACGAGCAGAAAAGACTTGCCCTGGACACTACACTGACAGATCGTGCGAACCTGGAGCTGCAACTGAGAGAAATAGAAGATCAATATGAAGACCTGAAAGCCCAACTCACCCCCCCCCCCTCAGAACTAAACCTCAACAAACCCTCAGAATCTCCAAGACCAACTGGAGCAACAACACAACACCACAACAGCGAACAAAGGATGGATATTTGTGAAAAAATGTACCGTGGAAGAAGAGTCTTTTCTCGACCGTCAAAGATTCCGATTAGAGCCCAGTAATCGTGAATTTTTGGCGATGAGAAAGACTCTGACGGATAACGGACCACAAGTGAGCACAGATCAGTACAGCATCAAAATGTTGTATGGATCTGTGGGAAAAGCTTTTCGGTAAAGAACTTTATCGATAAAGAAATTAGGCATAAATAAACAATTGGAATTAAACTAATAATAATAAGAATAAGATTCATTATTGTGTTATTTCAGGTCAGTCCTGTTTGTCCTTGTAACGACACTTAATCCTTTTGGACGTTTGAATTTTGTTAAAACTTCAGACTACCTGTTTTTTTTTTCATTTATTGATTACTTCAGCTTTTGTTTTTTTTTCATTCATTGACTTTATTCAGCCCTGTCGACTTGCCTCTTTTTGCCAGATCCGCCACACTCCTGTAGTAAACGCAGAGAACCCTGTGCACATAAATGGCAAACGAGGGGAAAGTCTCGCCACTAAAACATTATATAAAATAGATTGATTTGTGTTAAATTCCCAGTGAGCGAGCCCTCCGTGGCCCGCTAAGACTGGATCAGACTGACAGAATAACAGCGCCTGATCAGACGCGTGGCTCTGTCCTGCGCCCCATGGATCAAGCATTCCACGGAGCACTCCGGTCTCCAGCTGTGACCGTGCACGCGGTGCTGTGCTGCGCTCAATGCATTCACTTCTCATTGTTCTGGACCTGGTCTTGGTCCGGTTAGATGGGGACAAGTACATGCTCCAACCCCCAGGGATAACTGAGCTAACAGCTTGTCAAGCACTACACGTTTTCGCACAGCTGGAGAACATTTGTATAGTCGTTATATGCCTTTTTAGATTTGTAAACATAGAGGGAAGAATTCAAAAATAAATAAAATAAATGCGTTCTACATAGGTCCATGGCGATGTTTCCTGTAGTGTTCCATCATAACATTCAATCCTCCAATCATATTTAATACAGATGGCAGCTAAAGTGAAAGCAGAGTTTTACAGTGAGTTCTTAGGTCGAGTCACTCAGAAAAATCATCAGGTTCAACATTTGTGAATTTACCTTTTACATATTTCGTGGCAAAGTCCAATGTTATAAACAAGGAAAAGTGGCTCTCAAGCTAAGGTGATGACATCATCACCGTGGCTCTCAAGCTAAGGTGATGACATCATCACATTCTAGAATGTGGTCCTGTGACACGTGTGGTCACATGACCTTTGAGTCAGACTTTGTGACACGTCAAAAAGTATATATATTGACGTAATTTTTTACTCTTGACAGACGAAACCCACTGAGACGAGGAGACGTACTTTTTAACTTGCAAGCGTTAGGTGAATACTTTTAGCTAACCACAGTCGTACTTGTTAATTTTCTTGATTCACTTTGGAGAAAACGCCAACAAACAATACCTGTGATCCAAATATTGCCACTGAATATTAGAGCCGAGCGACTTTCAAACCTTGTCAGATTTACCAGGTACAATGTCTGAGAACATGGAGTGTGTCTCTGTGGCTCAGCAGCTGCTGGCCGGCAACCATGGTGAAGGTAAAAACAACTGTCCGCTCAGACAAAGATGGAGACCGGTAAAATGGTTAACGAGCTGACAGCTAAGTTACAGGCAAAGGCTTTGCAAACTCCGTTTCAGTGTTGATGACATGATGAGCAGAGAAACCAACTATATTGCCCATGTCAACAAACTCACCACACAAAACAGCGAACTGCTGCAGGAAAACGATACCCTGAAGAGCAGAGTGGTCGAGCTTGAAATAACACTGCAAAATGAGAATTCTCAAAAAGAATTGGAGTTTAACAAGCTTAGGATTCAGTTAACAGAACTCCAATCACTGAAAGATCAACTGGAGAAGGAAGTGGATTCTGTCACAAAGATGAGCAGAGATTATCAAGCTGACATCCACCGCATCGAGCAGCTGAATAAGGAGCTGGAAAACAGGCATTCAGCGGATCAGTTGGCATTAAAAGCCTCTTTAGACGAAACTAAAAACCTTAAGGCCAAAGTCAACAAACTCCGTAAAGAGAAAGGGGCTCTTCTGAGGGAAAACTAAGAGATCGAACGGAATTGGAGGAAAAATTGAAGGAAAAGGAGGTTCAAATTGAAGATTTGACCTCTGAATTTAACAAAGAAAAGGCAGAGAAAGCTGGCCTTGTAGCTCTGGAGGCTCTGCAAAAGAATGATTTGAAGATTCTTGCAAATAAGTTAAAAGCTTGAATTTCAGAATAATCATTTTCAGAAGGAAATGGTCTCATTGGCAGAGATTAATGCTGAATACCAAGCACACATCCGCCGTGTTGAGGAATTACATTCAGCAGATAAATTAGCCTTAAACTCCTCCTTAGCTGAAATTGGAAACCTCAAGGCCGAAATAAACCAAGTCCGTATCGAGAAAGGTGAACAACTGAGGGAAAAATTAAGAGGCTGGATAGAACAGGAGGAACAAATTAAAGAAAAGACCGCTCAAGTTAAAGACTTAGGAGTCCAGCTGACCTTCTCTGCAGTCTGAAAATTCACAACTGCGAGCAGAGAACTCTAGACCTTCAAATGAAGTGAAAAAAGAACAGCCTGTGAATTGCCAGAAAAATTCACTTTCAGATCTGGAGGCTCTGCAAAAGGACAATGCAAAGAAAGACTTGGAGTTGGAAGAGCTTAAATCTCAAAAACAACATCTGGAAGAGGAAGTGCGTTCCCTCACAAAGACAAATGCCAATTTACAAGCCGGCATTCAGAAGGGGAACAAAAATGGGATGACAGGCATACAGCGGACAAAACTGCATATAACTGGTCCTTGACTAAACTTGAAAAGTTCCAGGATCATAAACCAGCTCAAAATCGACAAAGACGGCTTTATTAAAGGAAAAAGTGCAGGTCGACTCGGAGAAAAACGACCTTGTGAGTAAATTAACAGAGCTGGAATCTGAGAAACTCCAACTCGAGGAGAAAGTGGAGTCTCTCACAAAGATAAATGCAGAGACCCAAAAAGTCAAGTCGAAGAAAGAGTGGGACGACAGACACGCTGCGGATAAAGCGTCTTTAACTGGTCCTTAGACAAAATTATGAAGTTAAATGGTATCATAGCGCAACTTCAAGCGGACAAAGACGCTCTCCAATACGATAACGAGCAGAAAAAGACTTGCCCTGGACACTCCACTGACAGATCGTGCGAACCTGGAGCTGCAACTGAGAGAAATAGAAGATCAATATGAAGACCTGAAAGCCCAACTCACCCTCAAAACTAAACCTCAACAAACCCTCAGAATCTCCAAGACCAACTGGAGCAACAACACAACACCACAACAGCGAACAAAGGATGGATATTTGTGAAAAAATGTACCGTGGAAGAAGAGTCTTTTCTCGACCGTCAAAGATTCCGATTAGAGCCCAGTAATCGTGAATTTTTGGCGATGAGAAAGACTCTGACGGATAACGGACCATTAAGTGAGCACAGATCAGTACAGCATCAAAATGTTGTATGGATCTGTGGGAAAAGCTTTTCGGTAAAGAACTTTATCGATAAAGAAATTAGGCATAAATAAACAATTGGAATTAAACTAATAATAATAAGAATAAGATTCATTATTGTGTTATTTCAGGTCAGTCCTGTTTGTCCTTGTAACGACACTTAATCCTTTTGGACGTTTGAATTTTGTTAAAACTTCAGACTACCTGTTTTTTTTTTCATTTATTGATTACTTCAGCTTTTGTTTTTTTTTCATTCATTGACTTTATTCAGCCCTGTCGACTTGCCTCTTTTTGCCAGATCCGCCACACTCCTGTAGTAAACGCAGAGAACCCTGTGCACATAAATGGCAAACGAGGGGAAAGTCTCGCCACTAAAACATTATATAAAATAGATTGATTTGTGTTAAATTCCCAGTGAGCGAGCCCTCCGTGGCCCGCTAAGACTGGATCAGACTGACAGAATAACAGCGCCTGATCAGACGCGTGGCTCTGTCCTGCGCCCCATGGATCAAGCATTCCACGGAGCACTCCGGTCTCCAGCTGTGACCGTGCACGCGGTGCTGTGCTGCGCTCAATGCATTCACTTCTCATTGTTCTGGACCTGGTCTTGGTCCGGTTAGATGGGGACAAGTACATGCTCCAACCCCCAGGGATAACTGAGCTAACAGCTTGTCAAGCACTACACGTTTTCGCACAGCTGGAGAACATTTGTATAGTCGTTATATGCCTTTTTAGATTTGTAAACATAGAGGGAAGAATTCAAAAATAAATAAAATAAATGCGTTCTACATAGGTCCATGGCGATGTTTCCTGTAGTGTTCCATCATAACATTCAATCCTCCAATCATATTTAATACAGATGGCAGCTAAAGTGAAAGCAGAGTTTTACAGTGAGTTCTTAGGTCGAGTCACTCAGAAAAATCATCAGGTTCAACATTTGTGAATTTACCTTTTACATATTTCGTGGCAAAGTCCAATGTTATAAACAAGGAAAAGTGGCTCTCAAGCTAAGGTGATGACATCATCACCGTGGCTCTCAAGCTAAGGTGATGACATCATCACATTCTAGAATGTGGTCCTGTGACACGTGTGGTCACATGACCTTTGAGTCAGACTTTGTGACACGTCAAAAAGTATATATATTGACGTAATTTTTTACTCTTGACAGACGAAACCCACTGAGACGAGGAGACGTACTTTTTAACTTGCAAGCGTTAGGTGAATACTTTTAGCTAACCACAGTCGTACTTGTTAATTTTCTTGATTCACTTTGGAGAAAACGCCAACAAACAATACCTGTGATCCAAATATTGCCACTGAATATTAGAGCCGAGCGACTTTCAAACCTTGTCAGATTTACCAGGTACAATGTCTGAGAACATGGAGTGTGTCTCTGTGGCTCAGCAGCTGCTGGCCGGCAACCATGGTGAAGGTAAAAACAACTGTCCCGCTCAGACAAAGATGGAGACCGGTAAAATGGTTAACGAGCTGACAGCTAAGTTACAGGCAAGGCTTTGCAAACTCCGTTTCAGTGTTGATGACATGATGAGCAGAGAAACCAACTATATTGCCCATGTCAACAAACTCACCACACAAAACAGCGAACTGCTGCAGGAAAACGATACCCTGAAGAGCAGAGTGGTCGAGCTTGAAATAACACTGCAAAATGAGAATTCTCAAAAAGAATTGGAGTTTAACAAGCTTAGGATTCAGTTAACAGAACTCCAATCACTGAAAGATCAACTGGAGAAGGAAGTGGATTCTGTCACAAAGATGAGCAGAGATTATCAAGCTGACATCCACCGCATCGAGCAGCTGAATAAGGAGCTGGAAAACAGGCATTCAGAGGATCAGTTGGCATTAAAAGCCTCTTTAGACGAAACTAAAAACCTTAAGGCCAAAGTCAACAAACTCCGTAAAGAGAAAGGGGCTCTTCTGAGGGAAAAACTAAGAGATCGAACGGAATTGGAGGAAAAAATTGAAGGAAAAGGAGGTTCAAATTGAAGATTTGACCTCTGAATTTAACAAAGAAAAAGGCAGAGAAAGCTGGCCTTGTAGCTCTGGAGGCTCTGCAAAGAATGATTTGAAGATTCTTGCAAATAAGTTAAAAGCTTGAATTTCAGAATAATCATTTTCAGAAGGAAATGGTCTCATTGGCAGAGATTAATGCTGAATACCAAGCACACATCCGCCGTGTTGAGGAATTACATTCAGCAGATAAATTAGCCTTAAACTCCTCCTTAGCTGAAATTGGAAACCTCAAGGCCGAAATAAACCAAGTCCGTATCGAGAAAGGTGAACAACTGAGGGAAAAATTAAGAGACTGGATAGAACAGGAGGAACAAATTAAAGAAAAGACCGCTCAAGTTAAAGACTTAGGAGTCCAGCTGACCTCTCTGCAGTCTGAAAATTCACAACTGCGAGCAGAGAACTCTAGACTTTCAAATGAAGTGAAAAAAGAACAGCCTGTGAATTGCCAGAAAAATTCACTTTCAGATCTGGAGGCTCTGCAAAAGGACAATGCAAAGAAAGACTTGGAGTTGGAAGAGCTTAAATCTCAAAAACAACATCTGGAAGAGGAAGTGCGTTCCCTCACAAAGACAAATGCCAATTTACAAGCCGGCATTCAGAAGGGGAACAAAAAATGGGATGACAGGCATACAGCGGACAAAACTGCATATAACTGGTCCTTGACTAAACTTGAAAAGTTCCAGGGGATCATAAACCAGCTCAAAATCGACAAAGACGCTTTATTAAAGGAAAAAGTGCAGGTCGACTCGGAGAAAAACGACCTTGTGAGTAAATTAACAGAGCTGGAATCTGAGAAACTCCAACTCGAGGAGAAAGTGGAGTCTCTCACAAAGATAAATGCAGAGACCCAAAAAGTCAAGTCGAAGAAAGAGTGGGACGACAGACACGCTGCGGATAAAGCGTCTTTTAACTGGTCCTTAGACAAAATTATGAAGTTAAATGGTATCATAGCGCAACTTCAAGCGGACAAAGACGCTCTCCAATACGATAACGAGCAGAAAAGACTTGCCCTGGACACTACACTGACAGATGCGTGCGAACCTGGAGCTGCAACTTAGAGAAATAGAAGATCAATATGAAGACCTGAAAGCCCAACTCACCCCCCCCCCCTCAGAACTAAACCTCAACAAACCCTCAGAATCTCCAAGACCAACTGGAGCAACAACACAACACCACAACAGCGAACAAAGGATGGATATTTGTGAAAAAATGTACCGTGGAAGAAGAGTCTTTTCTCGACCGTCAAAGATTCCGATTAGAGCCCAGTAATCGTGAATTTTGGCGATGAGAAAGACTCTGACGGATAACGGACCACAAGTGAGCACAGATCAGTACAGCATCAAAATGTTGTATGGATCTGTAGGAAAAGCTTTTCGGTAAAAAGAACTTTATCGATAAAGAAATTAGGCATAAATAAACAATTGGAATTAAACTAATAATAATAAGAATAAGATTCATTATTGTGTTATTTCAGGTCAGTCCTGTTTGTCCTTGTAACGACACTTAATCCTTTTGGACGTTTGAATTTTGTTAAAACTTCAGACTACCTGTTTTTTTTTTATTTATTGATTACTTTATCTTTTTTTTTTTTCATTCATTGACTTTATTCAGCCCTGTCGACTTGCCTCTTTTTGCCAGATCCGCCACACTCCTGTAGTAAACGCAGAGAACCCTGTGCACATAAATGGCAAACGAGGGGAAAGTCTCGCCACTAAAACATTATATAAAATAGATTGATTTGTGTTAAATTCCCAGTGAGCGAGCCCTCCGTGGCCCGCTAAGACTGGATCAGACTGACAGAATAACAGCGCCTGATCAGACGCGTGGCTCTGTCCTGCGCCCCATGGATCAAGCATTCCACGGAGCACTCCGGTCTCCAGCTGTGACCGTGCACGCGGTGCTGTGCTGCGCTCAATGCATTCACTTCTCATTGTTCTGGACCTGGTCTTGGTCCGGTTAGATGGGGACAAGTACATGCTCCAACCCCCAGGGATAACTGAGCTAACAGCTTGTCAAGCACTACACGTTTTCGCACAGCTGGAGAACATTTGTATAATCGTTATATGCCTTTTTAGATTTGTAAACATAGAGGGAAGAATTCAAAAATAAATAAAATAAATGCGTTCTACATAGGTCCATGGCGATGTTTCCTGTAGTGTTCCATCATAACATTCAATCCTCCAATCATATTTAATACAGATGGCAGCTAAAGTGAAAGCAGAGTTTTACAGTGAGTTCTTAGGTCGAGTCACTCAGAAAAATCATCAGGTTCAACATTTGTGAATTTACCTTTTACATATTTCGTGGCAAAGTCCAATGTTATAAACAAGGAAAAGTGGCTCTCAAGCTAAGGTGATGACATCATCACCGTGGCTCTCAAGCTAAGGTGATGACATCATCACATTCTAGAATGTGGTCCTGTGACACGTGTGGTCACATGACCTTTGAGTCAGACTTTGTGACACGTCAAAAAGTATATATATTGACGTAATTTTTTACTCTTGACAGACGAAACCCACTGAGACGAGGAGACGTACTTTTTAACTTGCAAGCGTTAGGTGAATACTTTTAGCTAACCACAGTCGTACTTGTTAATTTTCTTGATTCACTTTGGAGAAAACGCCAACAAACAATACCTGTGATCCAAATATTGCCACTGAATATTAGAGCGGCGACTTTCAAACCTTGTCAGATTTACCAGGTACAATGTCTGAGAACATGGAGTGTGTCTCTGTGGCTCAGCAGCTGCTGGCCGGCAACCATGGTGAAGGTAAAAACAACTGTCCCGCTCAGACAAAGATGGAGACCGGTAAAATGGTTAACGAGCTGACAGCTAAGTTACAGGCAAGGCTTTGCAAACTCCGTTTCAGTGTTGATGACATGATGAGCAGAGAAACCAACTATATTGCCCATGTCAACAAACTCACCACACAAAACAGCGAACTGCTGCAGGAAAACGATACCCTGAAGAGCAGAGTGGTCGAGCTTGAAATAACACTGCAAAATGAGAATTCTCAAAAGAATTGGAGTTTAACAAGCTTAGGATTCAGTTAACAGACCTCCAATCACTGAAAGATCAACTGGAGAAGGAAGTGGATTCTGTCACAAAGATGAGCAGAGATTATCAAGCTGACATCCACCGCATCGAGCAGCTGACTAAGGAGCTGGAAAACAGGCATTCAGAGGATCAGTTGGCATTAAAAGCCTCTTTAGACGAAACTAAAAACCTTAAGGCCAAAGTCAACAAACTCCGTAAAGAGAAAGGGGCTCTTCTGAGGGAAAAACTAAGAGATCGAACGGAATTGGAGGAAAAATTGAAGGAAAAGGAGGTTCAAATTGAAGATTTGACCTCTGAATTTAACAAAGAAAAGGCAGAGAAAGCTGGCCTTGTAGCTCTGGAGGCTCTGCAAAAGAATGATTTGAAGATTCTTGCAAATAAGTTAAAAAAGCTTGAATTTCAGAATAATCATTTTCAGAAGGAAATGGTCTCATTGGCAGAGATTAATGCTGAATACCAAGCACACATCCGCCGTGTTGAGGAATTACATTCAGCAGATAAATTAGCCTTAAACTCCTCCTTAGCTGAAATTGGAAACCTCAAGGCCGAAATAAACCAAGTCCGTATCGAGAAAGGTGAACAACTGAGGGAAAAATTAAGAGACTGGATAGAACAGGAGGAACAAATTAAAGAAAAGACCGCTCAAGTTAAAGACTTAGGAGTCCAGCTGACCTCTCTGCAGTCTGAAAATTCACAACTGCGAGCAGAGAACTCTAGACTTTCAAATGAAGTGAAAAAAGAACAGCCTGTGAATTGCCAGAAAAATTCACTTTCAGATCTGGAGGCTCTGCAAAAGGACAATGCAAAGAAAGACTTGGAGTTGGAAGAGCTTAAATCTCAAAAACAACATCTGGAAGAGGAAGTGCGTTCCCTCACAAAGACAAATGCCAATTTACAAGCCGGCATTCAGAAGGGGAACAAAAAATGGGATGACAGGCATACAGCGGACAAAACTGCATATAACTGGTCCTTGACTAAACTTGAAAAGTTCCAGGGGATCATAAACCAGCTCAAAATCGACAAAGACGCTTTATTAAAGGAAAAAGTGCAGGTCGACTCGGAGAAAAACGACCTTGTGAGTAAATTAACAGAGCTGGAATCTGAGAAACTCCAACTCGAGGAGAAAGTGGAGTCTCTCACAAAGATAAATGCAGAGACCCAAAAAGTCAAGTCGAAGAAAGAGTGGGACGACAGACACGCTGCGGATAAAGCGTCTTTTAACTGGTCCTTAGACAAAATTATGAAGTTAAATGGTATCATAGCGCAACTTCAAGCGGACAAAGACGCTCTCCAATACGATAACGAGCAGAAAAGACTTGCCCTGGACACTACACTGACAGATCGTGCGAACCTGGAGCTGCAACTGAGAGAAATAGAAGATCAATATGAAGACCTGAAAGCCCAACTCACCCCCCCCCCCTCAGAACTAAACCTCAACAAACCCTCAGAATCTCCAAGACCAACTGGAGCAACAACACAACACCACAACAGCGAACAAAGGATGGATATTTGTGAAAAAATGTACCGTGGAAGAAGAGTCTTTTCTCGACCGTCAAAGATTCCGATTAGAGCCCAGTAATCGTGAATTTTTGGCGATGAGAAAGACTCTGACGGATAACGGACCACAAGTGAGCACAGATCAGTACAGCATCAAAATGTTGTATGGATCTGTGGGAAAAGCTTTTCGGTAAAGAACTTTATCGATAAAGAAATTAGGCATAAATAAACAATTGGAATTAAACTAATAATAATAAGAATAAGATTCATTATTGTGTTATTTCAGGTCAGTCCTGTTTGTCCTTGTAACGACACTTAATCCTTTTGGACGTTTGAATTTTGTTAAAACTTCAGACTACCTGTTTTTTTTTTCATTTATTGATTACTTCAGCTTTTGTTTTTTTTTCATTCATTGACTTTATTCAGCCCTGTCGACTTGCCTCTTTTTGCCAGATCCGCCACACTCCTGTAGTAAACGCAGAGAACCCTGTGCACATAAATGGCAAACGAGGGGAAAGTCTCGCCACTAAAACATTATATAAAATAGATTGATTTGTGTTAAATGAGCTGTAGTCCTTTACTCGATTAATCGGTCGATGGTGTTTTAGCCGACATACATTTTTGTTAGTTGACTATTTAATTCAGATTTAAGGGATTATATGGCAAAAACAAGTAGATATGGAGTGAGTTAGCTGAAGATTTTGGAGTGAATCGTGAGTTTAGTCTGACTTACATATAAATCTAACAAATAAATACACTGTTTACTAGTACATTTCTGTATAAATAGTTGATTTGCATGAAGTTTTGTGCAGTTGTGGTCTTTTTGAGTGCAGTTTTGGTTAGATACATGCAGACACGTATAGTTTTGATATATATTTTGCCACACTTTATTGAATGATAAATATATAGACCCTACCGGCCAATCAGTCGACTAATCAGTCGATAGGGCAGATCTTTAGTCAACCACAGCTCCACAAGCAACAACAAGTCAACAACGCACTGATTTCCTGGTGGACCTGAAAACTGCTTTTTAGTCCGAGTAGAACTTATTTTCTGTTGAGCTCGTCTGTACCGTGTAAACTAATACAACGGGGGAAAAAGCTCAGGAAAGAACATTGAAAAAAACAGCCACTGTCACGGAAATCCGCCATGATTGTTGTGCCTAATTAACTAAATAATAAACAATGTAACAAATGAACAAAAATAAATAAATGAAATCACTGGGTCATAGTGGGTTTATAGTATAGTTTATAGTGTTGGAATACTTTTGAATTAATGCCAAGTTTAGTATCTTAAAATCTCCATTGATTTAACATTTAGCTACTGAAAAATCCTATACGTGTGACATCACAATCCTGAGCTCAGTTATGCTTCAAAATTAGCATTAGCCTTGACTCACAAACGCCTCCATTTATCATCGCAGAAGTGTCTCAGGCATGTCGTCAGTGACATTCACCTGCAGCTCACTGTTCAATGATGATCTTTAAGGATTTATGCATTTTAGTTTGACTCTGTAAAAACCTCAGAGATAAAATTGGACAGGAAGTACAATGAGCTAGTCATTTTAAAAGCAAGTAGCCAACTGAAATTTTGTGCACAGGGATAACGTTTTTGGCTAAATCTTAAATATAGTGTTATTATTTTAAGGTGAGACGCTGCAGGTGAAAAGGTAAATGTAAAGAAAATTCTCCTGTAGTTTACTCAAATGTAAGGCAAGACAAGGCAAGGCAAGTTTATTTGTAGAGCACAATTCGTACACAGGGCAATTCAAAGTGCTTTACATAAACAGGAAAAGTTGCATTAAAATCACAAAACACAAAAAGACACACAGAATCATTTTAAAATCATTTTAAAATAAAGTGCTTTAAAAGAGAAGAGTGCAGATAGATCTTTCAGTCGTATGCACGTCTAAAGAGAACTGTTTTTAGCCTGGATTTAAACATTGTCAGAGTGGAGGCCTGTCTCACATCTTCAGGGAGACTGTTCCAGATTTTAGCTGCAAAAAACTGAAATGCTGATTCCCCATGTTTAGTCCTGACTCTGGCACCAGCAGGAGGCCGGTCCCTGAGGTCCTCAGATTGCGAGATGGTTCATATGGCACTAACATGTCAGAGATGTACTTTGGTGCTTGGCCGTGGAGAGACTTAAACACAAGCAGAGCTGCTTTAAAGTCTATTCTCTGAGCCTGAAGCCAGTGCAGAGACCTGAGCACAGGACTAATGTGATCGTACTTCCTGGTTCTTGTCAGGACCCGAGCAGCAGCATTCTGGATGTACTGCAGCTGTTTTACAGCTCGTTTGGAGAGGCCAGTGAACAGGCCGTTACAGTCTAACCTACTGGAGACAAATGCATGGATAAGTCTCTCCAAGTCTGGTTTAGACACTATACCTTTAATTTTGGCAATGTTTTTTAGGTGGTAAAAGGCTGTTGATGTTATTGATTTGATGTGGCTGTTAAAGTTCAGGTCTGAGTCCATTATTACCCCCAGATTTCTAACTTGATTTGTCGGTTTTAGAGCGAGAGACTGGAGGTGACTGCTGACACTTTCTCTCTGTTTCTGCGGCCCAAAGACGATGATTTCAGTCTTGTCTGAGTTTAGCTGAAGAAAATTGTTTTGCATCCACACGCTGATCTGTTGGATGCAGTGACAGAGTGAATCCACTGATCCATATTCACCTGCCGTCAGTGAGACATAGATCTGAGTGTCATCTGCATAGTTGTGATAAGACACATTTGTGCTGAGTATTAACTGACCTAAGGGCAGCATGTAGAGGTTGAACAGAAGGGGTCCCAGGATTGACCCTTGGGGCACCCCACAGGTCAAGCTCATGTGGTCTGAGACACAGTTACCAATCTCAACAAAGTACTCTCTGTCCTCAAGGTAGGACTTCAACCAATTTAGGGCAGTGCCAGTGATGATGTAAGAAAAATGTCTTCATCATGTAATGTTTTAATATTGAAAAAAAGGCATTTTATGTGTAAAAATGGACACAATTGCACATATTTGATAACTTTAAATCTGAAAAATAGACAGAACCAGGTTTAAATTTTTTGGTTCATTTTGTACACATAATATACAGAGGGGATTTTGGGATATCGTTAGTTTTTGAGTAAACCAGATCTAACTGAAATTTGGCCTACATTTTTTTGACTTAAAACTTTAATAAATCAGGCGTAGAATTAGATATCGACATATCCTTCGGTACGTTTTGTCAAAATCTTGTTAAGTCCAAGATTGTACAGTTTGTTGTGTGTGGGAGCAGACTGGACAAGTTTGTTTTTTCCACATGAAAGTCGATTTGTTGAGAGCAAACTGACAAAAAACAAAAAAGAGACCAATGAGTTTAGTCCAACCCAAAGGCGCAGTGACTATTTTCCACGCGTGTCCTTTTCAGCCATTCAACCTTTACTGTACATCCGGATGGAACTGATTAAGTAACACTTTTCCATCGGCTGATAATGGCATTAAAACACTTATTCAATAAAACAGGACTGATCCGGAACAAAAGCTGGTTCCAGTGGAGCAGATCTGAGCCCAGTTTAACTCAAATACTTCCATCTGGTCCCAAAACACGTTTTTATTTTACCAGTTTAAAGTTTGAAATCTGGAAACCATTTGAGTGAAAACTATAAACATTTACAAAGACTCTGTGACACGTGTCCTGCTGAATTTAATGTTTTACTAAAGGTGCACTATGTAACTTTTCTGACGTGTTGTGGAGGGTCAACTTTCAAGATTTTTTTTTAGCAAAACCTGTCATAGAATAAATGCAAGACGGATACGTTTAATGCATTTATTTCACTTATTTTTTATCATTTATTACATCCCCATAAGATTCCGAGGGCCCTCAATTTATTCCAGTAACCCTCTCAATTCCAGTCAAATTTAACTTTATTACAAGTGCCTCAAACTAATTGTTGGAGAAATTAGATTCAGCTTTGAAAGAGGAAAATGCTCAAATATACTCATATATATATATATAGTGTTGATCGGTTTCTTCCTCCAGACACCAGCTTCACCTGTTCATATTTTTAACAAAGAAAATCAGAATTAAAATCTGATATTTCTCAGAGCTGGTTTGCACTTACAATTAGAATAAATCAAACATCCGAATCCAAAACTACAGAGTCTCGGCTTCAAAGAGTCCAGCCAATAAGTGATAATTGCGATCATTTGACAACCAGGCCTGAAATACTGTAAATAAATAAATGATTGATTGACACTAAAAGCAAAACTATCTAATTGAGACTGACAAAGGTTGCAGAGTGCACCTTTTAATAATTACACAAATGAATTAAGCAAAATGAGAAAAGCCAAATTCCAAAAAAGAAACAAAAAACCTGGTGAATAATAAAGAGTTTATATTAATCCTTAAATGGGCACTATATGTCGTTTACTATAGTGGAGGGTATAAAACGTTCTATTCTACCGGAAATAGAATAAAAACCAGCAATCTCCTGGACACAAGCAGCAAGCAAAGTTCTTTTTGGGCAATAAAAAAATCTTCTTTAAGTGGATAAATGAAACATAGATGAGTTTATATCACACTGTGGAACCTTCTGGGCAAAACAAAGATGACACACCTAAAACTTACAGTACACAGTGCGCCTAAACTTGTTTCTGTTTTATGCATCTTACAGTTTTCAAGTCAGAACATGAAAATCAACTTCATGTACTGACTTGAAATACTAAATATTAACTTTTTATGCAAATTGAGATGCAAAAGTAAATTAAAGTGTTGCTAAAATTAACATATTTTTTGGAAATTCCTTTACTCAGGTATAATAATTGTATATTATTAGACAGTTCATATTAGTCATAAGCAAATAAATATAAATAAATTCTACCTAACCCAATCATAACCAAGTCACATCTATTACACAGCCAAAAAATGTATACAAATCTTGAAAAGTTTTTAGGAAATGGTAAAAACTGTTTCCAAGTTGGACATTTTGAGACCAGTTATTGTAAATTACCGTTATTATTTACTTTACAAGAATTAATTCACAGTTTTATCAACATAATTGATAAACAAAGAAGAGTTTTATCCCATCTTTTTTGTAAACCAAGGTCATTTTACATCAAATAATACTGTTTTTGTTAGTCATAAGAAATTTTTCATACTTTTAAATCAACTAAATAGCAATACAAGCTTGTTATCCATTCTGTTCTTAAAAAAAGCCTATGCACCCTTGATCTTTTTTCGTTGTAAGCGCTCGTGTTGATGAAACTATCTCCAAGCTTGAACTAACAATGTTCAGAGCTATTATTATAAATTACAGTCCCAGACAGACAAAACTCTTTCCAACACAAACCATTTACACATCCGCGCTAATGGAAACCCCAGACATCGCCGTGTACTTCTATTGTGTACATGTATTTGTTCTACTGCAGTAATCTGAGTGTGATTTAAGCTGTGGCGGGACGTGACAACTCAAATACGAGCTAAATATTTACTCTGTTTGGTTTGGACCGGGTTTCAGACTCCATTCATTCAACACAATCCACTCTTTGTTCACTGGAAACTACTCCAGAAGAAGCAAAGGTCAATAAATTCACAAAAGCGTGTTTCCATTGACTGTAAACAGAGCTGAATGTGCAGGTTTTTCCGTTTGCTTCATTCACACCGACTTTAATGAAGGTAACGTTTGCGAAATGTTGAATAAAAGTGTCAAATTTTACAACCTTTTCAATCGAGAATGTGGTTAAAAGGAGTCTCAAGAGTAACTGTCTGGTTGTGCAGAAAATTAGCTTTGACCAATTATATTTCTAGGCTCAAAAGTGATGAAAAATGAGTCTCGTTGCCATAGCAATATAGAGTTCAAAACAAATCTTCTTTACACAGCTGGGCAAAAAATGGCGCTAAAATGCATGGAAACATTTAAGAATATTTGGTTGAATTTGTAGCATAATTTATCTGTAGGGGCAACTTAAAGTGTGTATGATGGTTTTAATGATTTTCTAATTTTGACTTTATACCAGTTGTACATATACATTTTGGTTTTACACCAATCAAGCAGCCGTTTGTGGGGAAAAGTTTAAAAATATGTTAAATTACAGGAAGTAAACAGACGACGTGTGATGACATCACACTGGGGAGACAAAGGTTATGCGTAATTTACACAAACGAAAGGACTTTTTTGATCCTTTAAACATTGATTCAACAATATAAAGGCGTTTGCATGTATTTATATTTGTAAAATAAAAAAATCTGACATTGAATGAGTTTTGGCCCCGTGTACAGGATGGTTGCTGGGTAATTTCCCAGTGTGATGTCATCATTTACAACCAGGAAGTAAAAAAAACAACAACAAAAAAACAATTTCTTAATTGTGATAAAATGTGTGAAGTATTTTAACAAAATTTGAAATGTATTGATGTTAACTGCATTTTTGTCAAATGAGTCGTCCAACCTGTCAGGGGCACTTTAAAATTAATTTATGAATTATCCACATTGTAAGGTTTAAAACCCCACATATACTCAAGGCAGGTATATTTGTAGAGTACAATTTGTAACCAAAGTAAGTCAAATTCCTTTACAAAACAGGAAAATATGCATTCAAATTATAATACAAACAAATAAAATATAAATAATCATTTACTTTCAATATATGTACAGTACATTGTTTTCCGAATTGATCAACTTGGCTTGTATTTTCCTTTTCATATGTTTTTTAAAAAGTGCTATATAAATAAACTTGAATGAAATTGAACTGCAGTTAAATACATACATTTCACCAGACATTTTCTGCTTTGAGTTCATACGGTTCACTCACTTCTGTTCAAACTTGAGTTCGAGGCAAAACGCTCCAAAAAATCTAAAGAATGCCAAGTCTTTTACAGACGCAATCACGACTGACGGAGCCACTTTAGGTCGTTCAGTTTAAAGACAAAGGGAAACGCCAACTTTTCTGCCTTTAACTAAAAAAGCCGCCTGTTTTTCTTCATTGCACAAACCATTATTTCAACTTGACTCCAGTGTATTTTTACATTTACTTTCACTACATTATAAAAATTCCCTTTGAGTGTATTTCGGGAGCCCGGTTACAGTCTGTTATGTTTAATGTTTTCCATTGAGCACCGCCTGGAAAAGCAATTATTGATTTTTACATAAGTAGCAGATGCCAGTAAACGCCACATTGAGTTAAACTGTCCATTTATCATGAGCTGGAGCACTCCAAGTTCAGTAATATGATGGGCTATAAATATTACACTGTTTGGATGCAAGTTGGTGTTGTGTTACCTAAAATGAACTTGTTATATGATCTAACTTCCTCCTCTCCATCTTTTCTCTTTGCTCTTCTTCTTTTCCTCTTGTTTCCTGTTTGTTTTTCACTTTCCCTCCTCTGCAAACCAAACCATCTCAATCTGCGATCTTTATCTCCAAAAACATCTACAGGCCACAATAAACATCTGGTCTAACTCAGTTTAAATCTACACTGAAAACCTAACCTTTTCCCCATTAAAAAACAGCTATAGACAATATCTTTTGCTGTTTTTTGTCTTTATTTTTTGTATTTTGTCCTATGTATGAGGGTGTTTGTACTTTGTATTGTACTGTCCTTTATTCTCCTTTTTATCTGCTTTGGTCAGCTGAAGTTGTGTTAAATGTGCTACATAAATTCACTCTTAAAGCTGGGGTACCTGACTTTCTTTTTTTTTGTAAATTTGTATTTTTTTCTCGTTTTCCCCCAAAGAGTATATAGTAAGAGCAGTGCTTTGTAGCAAAAACTGCACATTGCACACTGTCTGCATCTAATCAAGTATTTTATGTCTCGTCAACCAGGAAGTAAGAGCTGAAAGCAGCGCTCTGATTGGCTGTACTTGGGGCGGTCGCAAGAGTGTCACTTCGCTGTCTGGAAAAAAGCTGTTCCAAACGGGAGCCTGCGCCTGAAAATTAATGTAAATGGATATCAGTGATGTGCCAAAAGGTTTGTGAGAGCTAGGAACCAGTTTGACACGTTCATAGTTTCAGTGTTGTGATGTGAAAATTAGGTGCCCCAGCTTTAAAACTTTGGTGTGTTGACAAAATTTTTATTTCTTTTGCTTTAAATATAAACTTGAATTTAACTGGCGCCGTTTGAGTACAGATTGTCCAGTTGCGTTTGGTTGGATTTTTATGCCGGTGAGAGTCTGTCCTGCACATGAACAAAGGGCCCCTGTAAGTGACTCTGGCATGTTCCACGACCCCTGGAGGTGCACAGACGCCTCAAGACAAAGACAACCAAGGAATATAAAGGAAAACTGTTGAGAAAATATATAGGTTTAGGGTTAGAGACTGGTTGTGATGAAGAGGAGCCGGAGCAACATGTCAGGATTAGTGGACAATACTCAGGGACACATCTATGAGCTGCAGAGGTAAACTGGGGAGGTAAAGAGTAAAAATGAAACCATTGCATGCTGTCTGCTGCTAATAATGAAGTATTTTAAGTCTTGTCAACACGCAAATATGAGCTTAAACCAGTGCTCTGATTGGCTGCACTTGGGGCGGTTGCACAAGTTTAAGTTCACTGTCTGAAAAGAGCTGTTCATGCTCCTGAAAATGAATGCTTGTGGATGTTAACGATATGCCAAAGGATTTGTGAAAATGTGGAACTAGTTAAGCACATTTAATCACGACTTCCAGTATTTGGGACTCCAGCTTTAATAGAAATGTTCAACCTTGGAAATGGTGTTGGGTTGAGTGGGTTTTAATATGATTTCTGATTGATATGATGTAAGAGTATGTTTTGCTGGTCATATGTACTTGTGAATAAAGGGGGAAAAAAGAAAGAAATATGAAGGACAGTTATACCTGAAATTCCAACATAAAAGAGGGGAGAGAGTGCAATTAAATCTTGAGATGTGATTGGTTTAGAAGCAAAGGTGGGGCAGGCTGTGATTGGCTGTGACAGAAAACAGAAAAGGGCTGCGTCAAATTAATTGCTGAGAGGAAAGTGGAGGAGTAGGACAGCAACTAATACTATAGACTAGAGATGTGTAATTTCATCTTTTTTTTTATTAATGTTATGTATTCTATTTTGTTTTAAGGTCGTTTCTAAACTGACTTTTTCAGCATTAGACATTTTATAATGTTGTTTCCTCTTCAAAAACAGAACTCTAGCTTTGTTTCATGCATTTAGAGTGATATTTATTGTGTCTCCCCCTCTAGTATTCAGAATGCATGGTCCCACTGCATGATGTCATCTGGTGGTAATCCAAAAAAGTTCCTCTGTGTTTTCCAAGACCGTACACTTTACCAAACTCATTCGGATAATTTCAGCCCTCCCAATTTTACACATTTCTACATATTTTCTGCAACTACTGTATTTGGAGATATTGACAGTTTTAAGGTTCTGTACCTAACATCCTAATTATTCACCACAATGAGTTTATAAGTGCCTTTCATAACTATTAACTAGCTAACAGCACACTTCCTGCATCATGAGAAAAAAAAAAGCTACAATAAAATGCAGACAGCACAAAGAGGTCTAAATTTTTGCTTTTATGATCTATCTGAAATGGAGCAAAACAAGCTTTATTTTAGGACATGAATATCCGGTGTAGCCCCTTTAAATCTCTGCTAAAAACCACAGACTGTAAAACCACTGGACAGCCGCAGTGTGACGTCACTCATAGCGTTTGGCTCCAGCCAAATGAAGCCGATCACTGCTAGCAGTTATAGCGGCTAAAGTGGAGCCAGTCTCCATATTTGGAAATTCGAGTGACTGTATCGTGGCAACTACCCGGACCAATCAGGAGCGAGGATGTTAACGGTTTCCGTCCCTCAGCGAGAGGGGAAGGAGACGACGAGCCGCGCTAGCTGTCAATCAAATCTGTTGCTAACACAAGTGATATGTGGTATGATTATTATGATGATGAGTTATGTGCTTCCTCTGGAGAAGGAAGCACATGATTGGTCAGTTATTATTGCTAATAACTTGATTTATGAAGAACATAATGTGAATAAAACACCAGGATCATGTAGAGTGTGTCAAAACGGACATTTCAGTTCCTCATGGTGAGTTTGACAGAAGCGGTTACAGAGTAAAGGGCACAGATCTTCCAATAGAAAGTAAAGGGAAGCTCAGCTAGAAGGAGCCGGAGCAGCCTCTATGGATACTTTCAAATTGGAACACAGTGGCAGCGGGCTCCAGATGTCCAGTGATTTACGTCTGTGCGGTCTAAAAACATACCTTTTTGCACTGACTTTCAATACAAACTGAGCAAGACACTTATTCACAATGCACTTTTTTCGCTCGAGTTTTCTTATTTATTGTTATATATAGCAGTTTTTATTTCTATTTTATTCATTGTTGTTTCAAAACATTATGCTTTTTCTACATTTGTACAGCAATTTGTCAGTGGTGACTGTCTGGTCTCCACGGCAACAATTGCGCAAAACAATAATACGGTTGTGTTTCGACTGAAGTCTTAAATAAATCTGAAAAGACAAGACTGAAAAGGCGGAGGATGTTGGAGTCTCCAGAGGGCGAGTGTGGGAGCGACAGATGGAGAAGAGATCGACGGAGATGAAATGAACTGATATGAGTTTGTGGTTTGGGAGATTTGACGTGGATTTATAACGTCCAAGAAATATAGATGAAGCCAACGGAGAAATATTTTTGTGGTCTGTTAGATGTATGAAGACTTGTACTAACTTTCACTGATCTTAAATAGTCTCTGACAGGCTGGACTACTGATTTAACTAAAATACAGTTAAGATGAAAACATATTTCAAATTCTACCCCAGTTTAGCAATTTTTTTTAATTACTTCCTGGTTGTAAATGATGACATCAAACTGAAAAATTACCAAGAAACCATCCTGTACACCAAGTCAAAACTCCTCTAATGTCACAGATTTTTTCATTTGACAAAGAAAAATACAAGTGAACACTTTTATTTTGTTGATTCGGTGTTTAAAGGGTCAAAAAGTTTTTTGTTTTTGTTTTTTTTGTATAAAGTATGCATATCCTTTGTCTCCCCAGAGTGATATCATTAATTTGTTTACTTCCTGTAATTGTCAACATAGTTTTCAAATTTTCTCCACAAACAGCGCCCTGATTAGTGTAAAACTATAATTTATATTTACAAGAGGTATTAATACATTGAATAAAGTAAAAATTAGAAAGTCATAAAAACTTTAAAGTAACTGTAACATGTGCTCTTAATGAAAAAGTTTAAAATTACAGGAAGTAGTGCTGAGTTCTAAAATGGAATCCCTCTGTGATGTCATCAAAAAACGACGTGCCGTCGTGAGCAATGACTTACCTTTTACCTTACCTTACCTTTTACCTTACCTTACCTTTTTTTTTTTTTAAAGGTGATGGGGGATCTCTGCATAATTGTATTTAGTTTCTCAAGTACTTTAGTCAGCAACAGTGTATTTTATTTACTTTTCTGTCCAATCAGTTACCTTTTTGATAATGAACCTGTTGAGGTCCATTTAAAGTTCTTTTCCCATTCAATCCAATGGGGAAAATAATAATCTGCTGATTATAAGAAGGGAAGAGGAGTGTTGTAACTTAAACCCTGAAGAATCTGAAGGATTGAGGGCTGCAATGTGTAAAATAAATAGTGACTTAGCCCAGCCAAAATAGTCTTTTTTAAACCTTTATTACACAAAGAGTGCCTTAGCTTCTGTTTTTCTTCTCCCAGTGAGCACCTTGACTGACCTAGACAAGGGCTGTTTCCCGAAGCCTAGGTTGCCTTGTCCTTTGGGTTTCTCCAATCGTCCAAAGTCAGATCTGTCCAGTCCAAGGCAAGTGTCCTACCTCAGCCCAAAAAGACAGCTGATGAAACAGGCGTCCGAGGGAACAGCAGAGCCACAGTCGCACACTAAGGTTATGTTTTAATTTGGTTTAGCCACTACTGCCAAGATGAGCTAAGCTAAACAACCCTTGGAATAACACATGAAGTTTATTTGAAAGCTATAGATATTCATGCTACTTTTATTGTCCTCCTTTGCTGCCTCCACTGGCAATATTACCCAAAATGGTGCATTCTGGGTAATATGGGCAAGGCAGCGAGGGCTGCACTGATGTATCCTTGGTTAATTAGCCACATGCTACTAAACTGAACAGGACACATCCCTGTGGGGACATGAACATTGGAACACATACTTGGGCAGTGAGAGATGAGGCGCCGCTTTGGGAAACAGGCAGGATTTGGGCATTTTGGAACTTTTCTTTTCTGAAGAGTGTCTTTGGAAAGCTTAGGGGGAGCTCAGAGTGAGTCAAATGCTGTAATCTGTGAATTCAGTGCCCTGTGGATGTTCTTCAGCAGAGAAACGGTGCCAAAAATACCCAATGCTAACGTGCTAGTTGTAGTAGTCGCAAATGCATGAGAAATGGGAGAAAACTGGGAAACCAGGGAATTCATCATTAGTTTATAGAAAAGCTTGTTTTTGGTTGTCTTTTTGCATTAATTATTTGCATTTTGTCTATAAAAAGGGACATTATGGGCGATTCTGACCAAATAAGTTCTTTTATTGAAGCTATGAATAGATATTGTTATCCTGTGGATTTTTCTGGACAAAATGAGACCAACTAAGCAAGGATTGAACCAGTTTTGTGCCTCAAGAATAGGATCGATGATGATGATGATGATATTTTGAGTTCAATGTTTGACACACAATGATAGGAATAGATTTATTGACACAAATAGCTTTCAAATGATATATAGCAGGGTACGGTTAAGTGCAAGTTCCATAGCTTATATACAATAGGCTACTAGAGCACCAGCGACTCAGTGGTTGGTAAGACATTTTAATACTTCTCTCACTGACCCAGAAGCTGAGCATTTTACTAACTTTTTTAATGAAAGGAAAAAGACATAATATAGAATGAACCTTTAATTTATTACAAAGTTTGATTTTGTCTTTACATTTTACATCACAGACATGAATTACTTGGCTGTTTTGATAATAGTAGAAAAGGTTTCAAAGGTCGTCATCTGGACAATGTTTTGAAAATCAAGACGTTTCGACTTCCGTCCGAAAGTCATTCTCAATAAGTGGAACTGGTCTGAGAAATATATATATATATATATATATATATATATATATATACATATATATATAAATATATATGCAACTCTGAGCCACGAAGGCCCTGCTGCCCTCAGGGAGCAGTCCCTGATAATGGCCTGTCTTTGTTAAACTATTTGTTTACCCTGCTTAGTTTCACCAGAAACTAATCTATAGTTATGTTTCCCTTATTGTTCAGTGGCGGTTGCTCCTGATTAGCCTGATTAATCTGATTTGCATATGACTGGTCTATTGATTTGGACCAGGGTGTCAGAAAGCGGTCATAAATCTTTGCTAAATTGAATCTTAAACCATAATTTCTGTTTAAAGAAGAATTCTCTTTTCCCAAAATGGCTTCCTTCACTCTTTTTGAAACCAATTCTTTTCCCTGCTCAGAATCTTCACCTCACTGTCTTCAAACAAGTGGTTTATGGCTCTCAGATCTAGATGTACTGCACTTTGGGGCCCACCTTCTGAGCTGGAGGAGTTACAAAGGCAGGCCATTATCATGGACAGCCCAGAGTAGCACATATGTTCTCAGACCAGTTCTACTAATTGAGAATGACTTTCGGATGGAAGTTGAAACGTCTTGATTTTCAAAACATTGTTGCAGCCTTTGAAACCTTTTCTATGATAGAACACTCCTGGACAAATGAGAGATTATACTGGCCTATAAAACATGAACATGAACATAAACAGGCTGATATAAGTTTCAGTGAGTAAACAGTCAAAATACAAATCAGCCAGTTACTTGAATTTGCATGATAGCCTTGCCACAGTTGGACATGGAGGCTTGAATAATGACGTTACTCGTAAATGTGACACAGGAGCCATCAGCTTTTGCTCTCACAAATGTGTTCTCTTTACCTTTGAACATTGTGTGAAACAGATATTTGTCACACTCAGTGTTCATGTCAAAAGTGCCAATGGCAAATACAATAGACTTAAGGTTGAGGTCATAGGGCACCTTGTAGAGAGTGGCCATCTTGCCCACACACTCTTCTGTTTCTAGATCGTACAGGTCGTATGTGAACACGCCCCCTGGCCCTCGCATGGCAGCAGGAGCCTTGGTGAAAAGCCCCTCTCCAGACGACGAGGGCTTGATGGTGATAGTTAAGGGTTCTGCACAAATTCCAGTATCCATGTGCACCCTGGAATAGAACAGTTTTAATCACACACACAAACACATTTTGTAATATTCTGTATAAGAATAACCTATTATTTAAAACGTGCGTCATTCAGAGTTTGGAATGCACTCTGATTGGTCAGAATTAGGAAAAACGATTAATCGAGTAAATAGAGTAATTCCATTACAAAAAAAGCTTTGATTATTATTTTACTGCCTCGATGATTTGTTTAACATATTTAATTAAAACTGCGTGAATCTGGAGCGCGGCTCTAACGTGTGGTGCATGTTTCACACGCAGCAGCTCAGCCGCAACGGAGGAGAAAGTGACCTGTTTTAAATTAAAGAGTGCGTCTATGGAGCGGAGTTTTCTTGTTTTAAAGAGCACAAAACCAGAAACAGAAAGTCTGACATTACATTGCGTAAGTTGTGAGTTTATACAGTTTCTATGGAAGACTGCGGACTCCTTTCCACAGATTCAACATTCCCTTCAGAACCATCCTTTGATATAATGAAGAAGTAATTTAGTAAATTAGATCAAAGACACTGAAATGCTTCAGATCATGTGTTATTTCAGACAGAAGCTCCTTGTTTATCATTTGTTTATTACAAAGATGTGTAACTTTTACATAAAATAAAAAAATAAAAAAAAGTTTTACAGAATGTAAAAAAATTTTTCCAATTAATCGAAGTAAATAATCGGTAGCGTCAGCCCTAGTCAGAATATCACATGGAACAGGACTAGAGCTAAAACATGATACTGACTTTTATTGTACACATGGCACATTTGACGTACAAAAAACAGAACATATGTGGTTTGTTAACCGTCCTGTAGCTCATTGTTTGATGTTTCGATTTAGTGTTAAAATTCACGATAAATCTGCTGCACTGTCAATTTAAAAATTACCGGTATTCAAAAATGTGTGGCTTTTTGAAAGGAATAATATAAATGTAGAATGACCTACCTCACTTCATACATATCACCTGAGGTGTAAAATAAATATGCAGTTGTGGTTTACCTTGGGTTGCACAGGATATAGTGTGAGCTCTCATTTTTTATTTTGACAGTGCACTCGCGATGACTCGGGAGAACTTTAGAAATGAGATTTCCAATAGTAGATCCTGCATCCAAAACATTCTCTGCAATATCCGTAATATCTGCCACCTCCTCCGCGTTTGCCATTGGTGTCTGTAAAACCAAAGAAAAAGGTGAGCCTTTAGCTGAAAGATACACTGCAACAACAAACCTACAGTATATTTTACCGTGCGTGTAAGATCAGGCTCTGGTCACTGTAATCTGTTACGTGAGAGCCTCTTTTATATCTGTAAAACAGTTACAAAGGTCATTAGATCATGTAATGAAAATGATTGTATTATAGTTCAAAATATTTTCACGCACAGGGTTCAAAGTTCCAGCATTAGTTGAAATGTTTAAGAATTTTTTTCTTTTTTTTCTTCTTCTTAACCATCAACACTTCTATTTTCATTTGTCATTGGTCAACAATGTGACTTAATACTAACCAAGCAGTTCAGAATCTCACCTTTCGTGGGTTAATAAAGAGCTTATAAAATAAAGGAAGAATGTCCATATTTTAACTTAATTGTGTTATTTTGTTAAACTTACAGCAAAGATGATGAAACAATTGTTATAGCTCTGGGGCATATGTTCATGGCACAATAGAAGGTCACAAGCAATAATTACTGTTTCATTCGTTAGTCGTGAGTCCCTATTTATGGTCCGGGCAGGGGGTTTGCTGTGTGGAGTTTGCATGTTTTCTCAGCGTCTGTGTGGAGTTTGTCATTGAATCAAACAGATTTGTGCTGACGCAAAATAACTTTCTCCAGCTAAACTCAGACAAAACTTAAGTCATTGTCTTTGGCTCGCAGAAACAAAGAGAAAGTGTCAGCAGTATTTGACCCGTACAGCACGTAAGGGCTGTATGCTACAGGGAATAGTTTGTGCAGATGTAATTGTTATGGGCTTCGGCTCACGAGAGGGAGGTAGAGAAGTTTAAAACACAAAATACAGGAGACACAAATACGGTGCAGGATGTGAAATATATTGGAATAATAACAACAGGGAATATTTACAGCATTTACAAGGTCCATGAAGTGTAATTGAAAAATAGTTGAGCTCAGGTAAACCAGTTCAGTTCAGTTTGTGAGGAACGCAGGCAGAGAGAGTTTGACATTGTCCAAGGTTTGAATGTGAATGAATAGATTGTCCGTGTATTGCAGATTGTGTTGTGTGAGAGCAGGGTACATCGCCTCCTAACGCGTTGTAGAAGGTTCTGGAGTTTAGGACAGTTCTTTAGGCTCGGGGCCGTCCAATGAAGTAGGACGTAGGAATACAGGACCGATAATTAGCATAATAAACATTAACACATTCAGAGCCATAATCCATAATGTCAAAATACTGCATCATTCTCCGTACATGTGCATTTCACTTCCCTATCATGGTAACATAAGTAATTATTTCAACATTCAAGCGCTACGTAATCACACGATAT
Organism: Rhinogobius similis; assembly: GCA_019453435.1. Lineage (NCBI taxonomy): Eukaryota > Metazoa > Chordata > Actinopteri > Gobiiformes > Gobiidae > Rhinogobius > Rhinogobius similis. The sequence continues at coordinate 18,822,742 of CM033638.1, forward strand.
CACAGACTTTTTGGACAGCAGTTGAAGGGATGGAAGAAAGTCACCGGTCTCTCGCTTTAACACCTACAAATCAAGTTTGAAATTTGGGGGTAATAATGGACTCTACATCACTGACATAATAGTGCCTTATGAACCATCTCGGAGTCTGAGGAGCTCAAGGGCCTCCTGCTGGTGCCAAGAGTCAGTACTAAATATGTCATCAGAATTTCAGTTTGTGCAGCTAAAATCTGGAATAGTGTTTAGTTGTGAGACAGGCCCCCTTCTGACAATGTTCAAGTCTAGGTTCAGTTCTGTTGGTACACTTAAATATAACGTGACTCTTAATGCTTTTAATTTGTTAGTTGTGTTATTTTAAATTGCATTGTGCATGTGTGTGTTTGTTGACTTGTGTTTTGCATGAATTGTATTGATGTATTTGCATGTTCTACCGGCACATGTGTGGACTTTTCATGTTATCTGTCTGTTTCCTCCTGGTGTCTGGTTTGCAGATGAGCAGGTCTGCATCAGTAGCAGGATCACAGGTTACCCTGGCCCAGTCAACGGTCAGAAGACACTGCCAATACATTTACCACAGGACAATATGTGCACCTGTCTTCATCTTTTGTCGTCATGGAAACAAAACAATTGTTTATTGTTTTGTATTATTATTGCAGTGCAGCACTTACTTCCCAGCACCACAACCAAGGATTTACTGTTAGTGGGACACACCTAGGCAGTAAAATAATTTGTCTATTTTCCCTTTCATTTCATTTCAGTTTAAAGATAAAGATACACCGGGGCTCAGGGCGCACTGAGGGGGGAGCAGACACACCGGGGCTCGGGGCGCGCTGAGGGGGGGACACACCGGGGCTCGGGGCGCTCTGAGGGGGGAGCGGACACACCGGGGCTCGGGGGGCTCTGAGGGGGGAGCGGACACACCGGGGCTCGGGGCGCTCTGAGGGGGGAGCGGATACACCTCTGGCTGTTAGTGCAGAGACAGCCTTTATCTTTCATAAAGCCTAATTTGTGTCACTAGATCAGACCTTTACAGTAATAACGCATAGCTTGTATAGCACACAGCTTGTGTGCACAGTCTGATCATGTTGATCAGCTGATGCTCTGTGTGCAGACGAGTGTGGACAAACTACAGTGAATCAAAAGATTGTCAGTGTAGTTTAACTTCTGGGTGAAGGTCTGAACACAGCGGTTGTGGACAGCGCGGTGTATGTTCCACACACATTGTAAACTGGTTTGTTGGCCCTGCCTCTGGAGCATTTAATGGTCCAGGTCCCATGAGCACGGTTCACCACTGGCTCTTACTTTAAAACTTAAGAATGAGTGTTATCATGAAAAGCATTCTAAGTATTCAGAATTTAGTACCTAAATTTGGCAATATAATTACAATTACAATTGTAACGCAATATGTTACAAAATACTTGTCCAACCTAGTATTCAGTATTTTGTAACGGAATACATTTTCAAAGTATTCTTATCACTGCTTATTAAAGGTTAATTAAGATATTTTATTCACATTATATTGTTATTGCTTTATACTGAGTACTGTTTCAGTTTTATTATACATAGATTATAGAATGCTTATCTGTTGAAGCTTTCTCTGTAAACGTCCAAAGTACTTGTTATCCCTTGTAAATACATGCCACGGCCGGAAAGTCGTGTTTCATGTGCCCTTTTTTTCATTTGAGCCCCTGCCCCTTTAGAGGTCTCTGCACAGCCCTGTTTTAGAACACAGAAAGTACCAGCTGCTTAAGGCCGACCAACCATAACAACTGAGCGAAAGCGCCATATTCAAATGACCTGTAAAGTTAACTCACATTAAAGTTAAAATGTGAAAACTCAACTCACCTGTTCACCAAAATGTTGCTTAGACCCGGACAAAAAAGAGCATTTTTCTAATATTAATATGCAATGTAAGTTTAAAGTCCAAACACATCAGGAGCAGGAGGCTTTATGGATGTCACACTGCAAGAAGTAATGAATTCAAAGTTGTTAGACAGAACGCAGTCACATTGTGCGATAAATCACACGATCGATCGTATCTACGACTGAAGTTTATTAGAGTGAACCTCAGGCTCAGGCTCCATGTGATAAAGTCATCACAGTTGTACTTGTTAGCGGAGGCTAGCACGACATGCTAGCGGGGTTTTTGAGTTTGTAAAAGTTGATAAATTAAAGAGAAATGAGAAGATAAGATCCCCTTTGTGGCTGAGCTCCTCTGCCATTAGTTTGCTTGTGTTTACATTTTTGACAAAGATTGATCGTACACGCAGCGACAGGAGGCTCACTCTGTGACCAAGATTCCAAAATATCAAACATGTTTGACATAAATTGTAGCTCGTCTTTGGCCGTACGGCAGTTCTAATTTTTTTAAATCTTTGTTCCCGTCTGAGATCTACAAGCCACGATTTTGAGCTACGACTCAAGATTCTTCCCATGATCCGAAATCTTACGTCGCAGACGGACAAAATCGTACAGTGGACACCCGGCTTTAATCATAAACCAATGAGTATTCACATGTTAGGTATTTTATACATGTATGTTTGAGTTTTACAATAAAAATATTTTACTTTAAATTCATTAAACTTAAACTTGAGCACATTCTACTTACAGGCTTACAGTGACAATTTTCGGAAAACTGACACATTTTTCTGACAGTTTAAATGGTCATTTAACAAAATAAAGGCGTTATCAGGTATTTTTATTTGTCAAATCCATAACTATTGTGTAATTTATATGGATTTTTGCTTCTGGTTTTTAAAATGGTTGCTAGATATTACTTGCTGCTGATGTCCAACCAGGAAGTCACATTATAAACTTTACAAAAACTGTCAAACTGGGGATAAATAGGCAAAATGTTTAGTAAAATCTTAAATATAATCATGTTCACTACAGTTTTGTGAAATGTGTCGTCCAAACTGAGCCTTAACCTATCATTTTAACCTGTGCTGCGTTAGTCAAACAGAGGTTATTATACTCATTTATTTGACAAATGCTCCTCAACATTCTGACGAGTGGCAGAATTATAGGTAGCACAAACTGATAACACGTGTTTTTTTGCTTTTTTGACCTTGTTTTTGTCCGTGGAGCTTTTATTTGACTCAAATTACTTTTTAAATATTAACTTAAAGTAGTCTCTCCATTGTTGCTCCGACTGTGCAGAGCGTGGCTTGGATGTTTGCTAATGGCAGTTGGAGATTTAGGACGCTTCAGCTGCCGCATAACAATTAATTTCCTCAGCAGAGACTTGAAAAGGTAATCAGATTCACTGTGTGTGATCCCAAAGTCTGTATCAGTGATAAATAGCAGCGTACCTGCAGTGTTCTGTTGTTTATCTGGTTTTCTACAACTGTTTACTTGATTTTCTTGTTTTACATCTCTGGTACAAACAAAAATATTTAGCAGAATTGAAGACTTTTACGTTTGTTATCAGACTTTTGCATATCTTTCACATTTTAGTTGTGTTTTGAGCTTTTACAGGAGAGAATGTCATCACTCACCATTGACTCCCATGTGTTTTTGCCATAAGTGCTACTGCTCTTACCCGTGACCTCATCATGGAGTCATTCCTTGTCGTTCTTGTTGACTCTCGGTTCATTGTCTTGTCTCCATTCGTCTCTCAGCACATTCTCCTCCTCTTCTTCCTCCTCTGTGCTCCGTCTGCAGCCTCACACTGGCTCCATTGTGTTGGAACATCTCCACACAAACCCAAAAGAAACACACTATGGTCTGAACAGGACATATTTCCCATATTGTTTTCCTCTTTTCAGGCAAGACACTACAGGCAAAACTCATCCTTTAAAATGTTTTATTTTTGGACAGTTTGCGTTCTCAACATATCAGCTTTAATGTGGAAACAACAAACTTGTCCAATCTGCTCCTAAAGATGTTTTATTCTTTAATTTAATCCACTTCATCCATAGATTTCTCTGGGGCATTGTAACATCAAAGGCCGTTTTCTTAAAATGCATTTTTCTCCCTCGAGACATAAAGATCAACCGTAAAGAAGCACCTACACACAACAAACTGTACAGTCTTGGACTCAACAAGATTTTGACAGAAATTACTGAAGGATTTTTTTATATGCTTGATGTATTAAAGTTAAAGTTAAAAAAATGAGGCGAAAGTTGAATTTTTGGGACAATTATCAGTCAGATCTAGTTTAATCAAAAAATAATTAAGAAATCCAAAATCCCCTCGGTAAAGTTTTTTGTAACTAATACGTGTACAAAATTTCAACCTGGTTCTGTCCATTTTTCAGATTGAAAAATCCAAGAAAGGACTATTTTGGCTGTTTTTACATATAAAATGTACTATTCCTGTAAAAAAAAAAAAAACTTACATGATGAAAGACTTGTAATACATTTTTTTCTTACATTTATGTGAGTAAACTACAGGAGAAGTTTCAAATTGATATCTTTAAATTTACGATTTTTTCCTATTCACCTGCAGCGTCTCCCCCGTTGTGCTCAGAGCCAGTTGACATTAGAAATGTATAGATATTTTTTTAAGAACACTAAATCAAAAATATGAACTCAACATAAGCAACAGGTCTCTGAAAAGTTGAAAACGGACTAAAAGAATAAAACGATACCAAATAAAAATAAAAAGAATGTTATAAGACAATTTTGTGACCACTAACTGCGATAATAAGTGGGAATTGAATGGGAAAAAGAAGCTTGATTTAGACACACATTCTGCTCACGACCCTTTTTTCCCCATGATTCTCTCCTCCAGCTGTAAACAGTTGAGAATGTAAATGTGTCAAACCTCAAATCGACCCCAGACTCGACTCGGGCCAAGAATTCGCTTTGAAAATTGACAGTAATTTTCGGCAGATAAACACAAACAGCGCAGAGTGAGGTCATGGGTTCTTGATCTTATAGATTGTGTAGGGCTTCATTTGGTGCACCATCGTTTAGAATTAATCAGTTTCAGACCAGCATTAAATTTGCGATTATTTTAAATTTAACCCTTTCTGTACAGTTAAAGCCTTGTTAATTTAATTCCCGCCTATAGTTAAAGGGTATCTAAAGGTTTAAGCTGTCAGAAAAAGGTGTCAGTTGCTGTAAATTGGTGTCCTTTTTTCGACTATCTTTTTGCCGAAATCCATTTAACGTAGCTGCCCCAAAGCCCTAAACTTAACAGATTAGCCGTGTCTCACACTAGCCTTTCCCCAACTGTGAAAAAAAAAACATTTGCTTGCGTAGCCACCTCCAATGCAAAGTTGTGGTGTATGGCATAGGATGGTTGGGGAAAAAATTTTAACTGTAAATTGATGACACTTAATGACATGTCGCTTTTTGATGACATCACAGAGGGATTCCGTTTTAGAACTTCTTTTCTTTTTAACAGTTATGAAAAAAAATAAAGTACACATTTGAGGAGTAAGCTGACAACTTAAAATAAAGCATAATGCAAACGGATAACAAGAAATCAGTTAACTAAACAAACAAAAAAACACAAAAAAAGATAAATAATTATAATCATAACAACAACTCAGCACTACTTCCTATCATTTTAAACTTGCATTTTTCAAAATGTATTCAGAAACTGCTACTTCACAGATGTAAAACTATAATAAATATTTGCCACAGGTGCCCTCCCACCAAACTACGTCATAAATAGAAAACCATGAGAAACTGTCACATAGACTTTAAGCAAAATGTGTGGCATGAATCCTGACCAAAGACCAAAGTTCTTGCTGGAATTTTTGGAGCCCAGATTACAATGTTGTTTCTGTCACTATTCATTTGTGCTTAACGGTGCACTATGAGGATCAGTCACGGTTCATAAAGTCATACAATTGTTTTTGTTTTGCTTGGAAAGTTCCACAGTGGGATATAAACTCGTCTATGTTTCATTTATCCAGTTAAAGCAGTTTTTATTGTCTTCTTTTGCTTCTTGTCTCCAGGAGATTGTTTGGTTTTAATCCATCTCCAGAATTTGAACCACTGCCTTTAGACCCAGTTTAGTCACAATTTAAAATTTTAGTAGAATCTGGTACTAGTTCAGACCTGATTTAGTTTGTTAGAAACCCAAATATGTCAATCGGTGATACTTTATTTAAAGACTTTGACCCGATTGAAGACAAAAGCTAAACCTTATCTATCTTCATCTCTCACTGTAATGTATTTTAAACGAGTGTCCATGGTTTTAGGAGATTAAAAACAGGAAATAGCTTGACACAAAGACAGGAAGTGAGAGAGAATGGAGAGTTTTTTGGTTAATGTGTTGTACATGTGTGTGGTTCGGAGCTGACGGCGAGGCTCACAGGAAGGGGGCGCTAAAGAGCTGAGGCTGAATGAACCGGGGTAAAAAAAAGTGATCATTTATTTGCTTTATCGTTCATCTTGTGATATTTTATGCTGATTTATGAACGTTAATGTGACCCCGTGACCTGGACTCACCCCTGGTCCTTGGTTTCACCCCCTCACATTCTTTCATATTGTACAGACTTACCCATAATCCTCTGGGTGTGACACAGAGCCACACAAACAGCTGTCAGAGCGCGAGGGCTGAGACAGTTCATCTCTGTGGAGCTCAAGCACGTCAGAAATGTCCACAAGCTTCACAAAGACACAGACCAAACTCACCACACACAGAGTAGAAAAGAGGTGTGATGGTTTAGTTGAAGGTGCATTTACAAAGGAAAATAAAAGCATAAATAAAAATGCTTTAAAATGTGATGTCATCAAAATTCCAGGGTGGAGGCGAGTCATGAGATGGGAGTCAAAATGAAGTTGACTGTAAATTTTTCAATGATTCGCTCATGTTAGATCTAAATTCTACTGGTTTTAAGTGTTGGAAAAAAGCAACGCATTTGAATTCCAGGGTAGAAAGATAGTTTGCTTTTCTAACAATAACAAATATGATCTAATATATTCATTCATTCATTTTCTACCGCTTATTCCCGTTAGGGGTCGTGGGTGACTGGAGCCTATCCCAGTGACTTTGGGCCTTAGGCGGGGTACACCCTGGACAGTGGCCAACTCGTCGCAGCAAACACAGAGAGACAAGGACAGACAACCATTCACTCTCACATTCATTCACTAGGGACAATTTAGAGTTGTCAATTAACCTACACAGTCATGTCTTTGGACAGTGGGAGGAAGCCGGAGAGAACCCACGGTAACACGGGGAGGACATGCAGACTCCACCCAGAGAGATCGTGTGATGTTAGGGTGGTTCGGAATTCGAGACCACGATGTTGGGGTGGTCCGGGATTCGAACCCACGATCTCCTTATTGAGAGGCAGAAGCTCTAGCCGCTCTGCCACCGTGCAACAATTATCTAATATATCTCTAGGTTTGTTTGTTTGTTGTTTGTTTTTTTTTCATTTTATCTCTAGGTAAAATGAAAAATTATTGTGGGCTCAACATTTCTGTGAGTATTTTTCCCTAAAACCCATAAATCTGGATTGTTCCTTCATCAAAAATGAGTTTATCATAATTTCTTAAAACATAATGTAAAATACAATAATAAATGTGTTTAAAGCAGCTCTGATGTCACTCACATGTGTCTGAGGCTTTTACTTTGAAAAAAATCATCTAAATTTTTCATATTTTGTGATATTCTAAGGTTTCTTCAGTAAAATCACATTATGCTGCACTTCACTTTTGCCTCCATTTCTGAATTTAGAATGTTTTTGTTTACAAACTTTTACAAGGTTAATTGGTTATTATTTATTGTGGTAAAATTGCCCCTTCAGATGTGTCTCTGCATGAAAAACCGTTATCATCACATCACACCCATTTTATCCTCCCTGCGTTGGCTCCCCGTTCATTTTAGAGTTGATTTTAAGATTTTGTTGTTTGCACTTCTTTGTTCCTAACACTTCGGCGCTCGCTGTCATCCCAAAAGCGAATCTGAAAAGCTGTGGCGACTGGGCTTTTTCTGTGGTTTGTCCCAAATGTTGGAACGCCCTTCCTCCTCATATAAAAACTGCTCCTTCAGTTGATGCTTGTAAGTCTAAAAACACCCTTTAGTCACTGGTATTTAACACAGCATGAGAATTGTGTGGTCCTTTATTTATCTTTTATTATTTTGATTAGGTTTCTCTATTGCATTTTTCCCCATTTATCATTGGTTTTATTGACTTATTTTATTCAGCTTTAATTGAATATTGATGTTGTTTTACGCTGTGCAGCACTTTGGAAAACTTGGCAAAAATGTGCAATACAAAATAAAGTTGGATTGGATTAGAAAAGGGTTGGGTTTTGTATGGATTTCTCTCTATTTTTACAACACAAGAATGCATTTTACTCAGTTGAAAATATTCAAAGTGCCTAAAAGTTACACTCCAGATGCCATAGCTTTGAACCGGGTCAGATGTTTCTGTCGTGACACGGCAGGTGGCGCTGGAAGAAATACAATGGCCATCTTGGTGTTTTAAAGGGGACATATTATGCAAAATCCACTTAAATTAGCTTTAAACCTTGTTACAATAGTGTTTCCTCATCATTAGTTTTTACTCAAAGTTGTATTCTGATTGATTCCTGTTTGTTTGAGATAATCCTGTATTGCTCAAGATCAGATCAATACAGGATTACAGCTCAAGCTCAGAAAAGTCCTGTTTCCATCTACCCCCTATCCCCGCCCACATCCATGTACTTAGTTGGGATTATTAGAAAAATAAATACTGAGTGACAGAGCACTACAATGCCAATAAAAAACATGCAAATGACAATGTGCTGCTTGTGTCTGTGAAATGTAACTGTGAAGAGGCGGGGCTTATCAGTTCTGGAGTTTTGAACAGGAAGTCAATAAACTTATTTCTATTATTAAGCCGTTTTAGAGCAATATTGTGGTTTAAAATGAACAAAATGTTAATTGATGATCTACTTAAGCTATATAGTTCAATACTAAGTACCTAAAATGTCTCCTTAATAATTATAACATACATTTTACAGCATTTAAGAAACTAAGCCCTATGTATTTTCCAGAAAAACAACATTATTTTAAGTTATAGTTCAGAAAGTATATTATTATATTATATTATTAGGTTAAAGGGGCTGTACCTGATTTTTACTGATTTGAAACGTGAAAAACAGAACTAGTCCATGTTCCTAACTTATATTGATATATTGTAAAAGTATCTGTTGTGGTTAAAATGAGACCACAGCACTTTCTCTGCATCTATTTGTGGAACGTTTTATTCTACGAGAAGAAGGAGTGTGCAGTTAGCATGCTAATGTTTGTTAGCTTTACCTGGGACGGCAAAATTCGCTCAGAGACTCATGAAGAGAGCTCATAGTGGTTTATATTGAGGGTGCTGTGACTGATGTAAAGACTTTAAACATAAACTTGTTCTGTTTTTCACGGTTCATAACAGTAAAAAACAGGTACAGCCCCTTTAAGATGTCAAAAATATACAGTAAATAAAAATCCAAGATCTTGCACGTTCAAAATTATTCAAAAGATGTGTGTAGAGCTCTCTGGATTCTGGATTGATTTATTGTTCTGCCCAAATCAAGCCTCGTCTAGTTCTCATTGGGTTAATCTCGAGTCTTGTCTTTGGTCCAATCCAACATGGCCTTTAATAAGACAGTTTTCCCACTCCGTTTCAGCCTTGTCCACCCTTTGGCTGTACAAGCTCTGGTCAGTTTCATTGGACACATGTGGAAGTCTTTACGGTCCAGAACCGCCGTGCGATCGATGGAAATATCTTTTTATGACGTGAGACTGAAACCTGCCGCAGAAACAGAAACGGTCCAGACGAGGAAATGAAGGAATAGTTTTTAAATTAGAAAAGGCGTGATGGATTTTACACCTTTAGTGAGAGAGAGAAAGAAAGAAAGAAAGAAAGAAAGAAAGGAGGATGTTAGCTAAGCGTTTATTAAACTTGTGAAGAAATGACACTTTTATGTGTATTTTTAATGGGTTCTTTATCATTGTGAGACTTTATGGCTTTGTGGAAGAAGTTATAAAACCTTGGACAGCAGCACAAATGTTTTACTCTCCCAGAATTTTCAAAGTTCCATAAATGTAAAAATCGGAAAATATAACACAAACATATCAGATAAATAAATGAATCAAATACATAAAAGAATACAATAAGAATTTCTCCTTAGGGATGAACAAAAGTAAGTCTTAAAGGTGCGGTTTGTATCTGTTCTGGTGAGGTTTGCGCTCTGTTGTCTCCATGTTGTTTATGTTTTATCTGGAATGATCTACATATTTAATTACATTTCTTACATTTGTTTACTTGTTTTATTGCTAGAAAAATAGCTTTAAAATGTTACTTCTTCTTAGGAAAGAGATCTGAAGATGACACATGGGGCTCAATTCTTTTGGAGTTTGGAGGTAAATGGAGGCGCTTGTGGGTCTAATGCTAATATTAAAGCATATCAAAGATAAAAATAACTAAATTAAAATGGAAAAAAATGAAGTAATATAAAAATAAAAACAATCAGGTAATATTTACTTTACATTTTAATTTGTTGTTTCTTCATATTTTACATTCTACTAAAAGTTAGCAATAGCAGAGAATCGGTTAGCTTAGCCAACTGAGCCCATTGAAGTCACGTCATTTTAAAAAAAATTAATTTATTTATTTTTTTGGGGTTGCTTAAAGCCAGGACTTAAACTTAAAACCCTCAAAAAATGTCATCATGACTGTGCAATAAAAAGAACCCCTCAAAAATATGGAAAATTCAGCCGAGTAGAAAGTACAGATACCTTCTCTCAAATGTAGTGAAGTAAAAGTGAAATTATTCTCCTTCAAATGTACTAAAGTAAAATAGAGAAAACTAAAATTATACTTAAAGACAGTAAGTACTTTTAGTTTGTACTTTGGTACTATGATGCCTTTAGTCGCTCTGATCTGGAACAAAGCGTCAGACTTTTTGCAGGGTCGGTTACCATGTGACCCATGTAAGTCACCAGGAGGACAAGGGTTAGATCTGAGCAAACCTGTGTTCAGAGTAATAAATACTGTGCCCGGGAATTTAGAATATGTGGAATAAAAAGAACACTCTTACGTTGAAAATGTGGAAAGAATGAACGACGATGAATGCTGCGTGTGAGAAAATGTTGGGGAAAGTAAGTGTAAAAGGTGAAGCAGTGACTGAGCAGTGGGACAAAAGATGAAGCAGTGACTGAGCAGTGGGACAGTTTTGTTTGTAGCTCATACGTCTGCAACTGCCTAAATGTTAAAGCAGAACTAAGTGTCCATCGTCTCCTGCTGTCTCTGGGTGAAAAATCAGCTGCAATATCTGCTGACACCCACCCGGCGACAATTATCCTTAAAAATATGAGCGCTTTTTTTTCTGTGATTGCACTTCCTTATTTAGAAAAAAAAAAGGAAAAAAAAAAGAAGTTTTTACGCCTTTTCACGAGCTTTGTATTTTCACAACAGAGCTGTCCCTAAAGTTCTGCTTTAAAAATGTTAAAGCGTTTCTGTATTAATTCAGTTAGTTATGCTACACTGTGTTTATTTGTTTTTGTACACAGTTGTCCACAAAAAGAGAGAAAAATTAACAAAGATTGTTTGCAGAAATGTATTAAAAATAAATGCATTAATTAATCATTGAAAAAAAAAAAAATTGTTTCAGTTTTTAACTTGTAACCTGTAACTTGGCTTCACCTGCTTGTCTCATGAAGATAGATAGGTTTAATGCCATATTATGGAACATTTTAGGGAAAGCATTAACATCTGCATGCAAACCAGGAAGTGTCATCGAATAATAACAATTGAAAAATACATTAGACGAGCTTTGGCCCTTATTTATAGTTAGGTAACGTCTATGGAGTTACCTCAACACTGTCAAACTGAAAACAATCCTGAATTACTTTTACAACATTATGAAAGTATTATCTAACCTGTCACGCGCACTTAAAAAAACAAAAACAGAATTAGTCATGAATAGAAACAATGTTGTGTGAAACTCTGCTGTTGCATAAGTGTCAAGACACTGAAAACAACTTGCACAAAACATCCTCTAACCCTGTGTTTTTAGATTAAGCACCGTGTGGTTCTTTAAACTGGTTAAACAACAACTCGTTTAGTGTTTGGTGAAACTGCCGCTCGTTTTTACACCGTGAGATCAGACTGAAACTCATGTGTCAATCATCTGTCAGCATCAGGGCTCAAATATGCCATCGTTAAGTTTTAAGACCGGCGCGACAGTGATGGGAACTTGACCCGTTGTGCAACTTAAACAATGCACAAATCGTAATATTTTTAAATAATAGACCATAATACTTAGTCTATATGACAGGTTTTCATTATATTCAAATTATGGGAGGGCACTTGTGGAAAATATTTAGCGTAGATTTACATTTTTAAGTTGCAGTTCCAGAAGAAATTTTGACAAATAAAAGTTTAAAATGACAGGAAGTAGTGCTGAGTGCTAAAATGGAATACTTCTGTGATGTCATCATCATTTTAAAAGGTCATTCAACAAAAATAAAGGTGTTATCAGGTATCATTATTTGTCCAATCATAGCTATTGTGTAATTTATGTGGATTTTGGCCCTTATTTTCAAAATTTGCTAGGTAACAGTCATATTTGCTGCCCATGACCAACCAGGAAGTACAATTATAAGTTATGAAAATTGTCAAACTGGAAACAAACAGGCAAAATGTTTAGTAAAATCTTAAGTGGACTATGTTTTAGTCCAACGTGTGGTCTAACCCGTCATATTGACCTTATTCTGCCCCGCCCACTTTTGCCGTTTTCTGCACTTCCGTCTGTAAACGCACTTCCGTTTGACGAGAACTCCGTTAAAGCTAATGACGAGCAAGGGAAAAGTTTTGCCGCTAAAATGTTACATAAAGTAGATTGATTTGTGTAAAATGTTTAATGAACACGAGCAACAACAAGTCAACAACGCACCGATTTCTTGGTCAGTCTGAAAATGGCTTTTTAGTCCATGTGGAACTTATTTTCTGTTGAGCTCGTCTGCTCCATGTAAACTAATACATCGGAAACAAGACGGCGGCGCGTACGGCAACTTCCGGAATAAGGTGAATAGACTTTAAAAAGCCACATCATATTTGAAGGATATTGTATTCAGGACAATGGGCTTCAGTTTTGTGTTATGAAGACTTTTTCTCCATCAATCTGAAACCCATGCATAGACCCACAGACTTTTATAAACGCGAAATTCTCTCTCTGTTGCTCAGACATGACCACTTTGCTGCCAGTGAGTTCTGTCAAATGGAACGCTACGATTCTCACCAGAAGCACAAAATCAGAAATCTCAACTCAGTCAGTTAGCCTTTAGCTCAGATGACAGTTTTACACGCGAATTATTATCTAAAATAAAATACCAAAGGGTTTATACATTCAGCAGTGATTCTTAACGAGGCTTTGACTTCACCTAAATGGGCTCGATGGTTGACATTCTCTGGATTATTCATAAATTGGGTTTTGTTTTTGACACTGTGCCTCGGTCTGAGATCAGGTTAGTTCAAATCAGCGATCAATACGAACAGGACATTGATTTCTTTCCGATAAGAATAAAAAAGTTTGTTAGGCTAACAGCTGTTTTATGTGTAATTACGTTAATTAACTATTTTTACTCTTGTACCAAAGGCCTGGACAGAGAAGTGCTGTAGATATAGTACTATAAGCAGTGGTGGAAAGTAGCAAAGTACAAAAGTAAAAGTACTGTACTTAAGTATATTTTTTAGGTATTCACTACATTTCAGAGCGTGTATCTGTACTTTCTACTCCACTACATTTTTGAACCGGACTGAAAAGTAAAAGTATATTTCCTTTTGGTTTTAGACCTGCTTTTTTTTTTTTAGCACTTTTTTTTCCCCCCTGGTTCCCTTTTTGCAAACAAAAAGCCTCTAAAGAGAAAAATAACCTGGAAAGTTGCCTATAACGACCAAAACTCAACAGAATAAATCAAGATTACAGTTTGATGCTTTAATAGTTCTCCAAACCAAAAACAATTACTTTTACTTTTTACTCTTAAAGTATATACACATGACATATTTGTGTCAATTGATCAATGGTAGAAAGTAATTAAGTACAAAAGTACTGTACTTAAGTACATTTTTAGGTATCTGTACTTTACTTAAGTCATTTTTACAATGGAAACTTTTTACTTTTACTTCACTACATTTGAGACCAAGTACCTGACCTTTTTACTCCACTCCTTTGTTTTAACTGGACTGAAAAGCAGAAAGTACTTTTAATTTAGTTTGAGGGTTATTTTTAGTTCGTTTGTGGTGACGTTCTGCCTGAAGGTTTTGAGTTCAAGCTCAACAAGCAAACAAAAATATACACATACAATTCCCTACAAAAATGTAAAAGTACTTTCAATAGACCTATGTTGATCAAAATCAAGCTCAGTTCTTGAGCTTGATTGGTGGCCATCCACGTTGGCCACCTACGTTGGCCACCTTTTGAGCGCTCTCGTGTGACTTATTTTTCCTGACTTCCCACATAAAAACCACAGCAGCAGCAGTTGGCTAAGCTTCTCACAGCTAAGGCAAAGTTTTATGAAAATATAAATTATAAAGAAACAACCAATTCAAATTCTGAAAAAAAACATTAAATTAAAAATTAGCATTAGCGTTAACATTGACCCACAAACACCTCTAGTAATCATCTCCCCGATCTTTAAGTATTTATTAATGTTAGTTTGAATCTGCAAAAAAAAGAACGCAAAGTCAAATAAGACAAAGAAAAACAGGTGAATTATGTATTATTTATTGAGGGAGTTACAGACAGTAGCAGCAGGGCATCGGTGCATCTAAAGTGTCTAGGCCCTGCGTTGTACAAAATACTCAAATCTAGCACATTTTAACATATTATTCTACTGTACATTCAAAGAGTGAATGACTGTCTGTGTGCTAACACTAAGCTAACGGCAAAAATATATAGCAACGTCATCTCTATAGGAAAAACAGCAGGTTACTCTTTTAAAAATAGTCATAAAAATCTTGTTTTTTGAGAGATTTATACAGCTCGTGTTGCCTCAAGAAGTGACTCTATGTTAAAGTAATGGCAAACTCACAATAAATACATAATAAAGAGTCAATGCGTTTAGTACAGGGCTGTGCAAAAGTTTAAACGGAGAAAGTGTAAGAATCCTTTTAGATGTGCTTTAGTCCCAGTGAAGTCTGGGTTTTTCATGTGGATTTGAGCCGCTGAGTTAGTCCTGCACTAGACCTGGTTTTGACCGGTTTGGCTAGTCCTGGTTTAGTCCTGGTTGGGTTTAGATATGATTAAATTTAGTCCTTGGTTAGTTCGAGTTGGATCCTGGTTCAGATCTGGTTTAGATCTTGATTAATTCTGCTTATCATTAGATTAAATATGGTTTTCCTGGTTTATTCTAAATTTATATCAGGACTAAACCTAGATCGAGGTTTAGTCCTGGTTCAGTTCTAGTTTAATCGCGCATTTCTATAAAAATGGATTTGATGCATTTGATTTTTTGGCTTAGTCCTGGTTTAGTCATTAGAATAAAATTAGTTTTGTTCCAGTTTATAACTAAATTTATACTAAACTAGCCTTCATAGCCGCGGGAACTAGGGGTGCAGAGGGTGCAATAGCACCCCCTGCTGGATGGTAAACTCAATGGGAACTGTGGGAACAGGCTCATTTCTGGTTTTGCCCTGAGCAAAACTATATCTTTTCTAGGTAACATTATAAAACGACACAGTTTCTGTTCTAATAAATATGGTATTTTTACTTTTATCAAATGTTTTTGCAGTCAACTATATGCCTGCAGGTTAAAGTCAGGGAAAACTAAACCTGCGATGGTGCGCGGCGCACTGACCTGAGCGCGCAAACGGCTGTTTACCGCTGTTTGTATATTATTCTCCTAAGTATGACAAAATAAACGAGGAAATGACAGCCCAAGGCTGGATTAAGAGGTGAAACTACACCGCGGACGCATAAATGTTTGGACTTTGCTGGAGTTACAGGCTGCATGTGCAACAACTCGAGTTTGAATCTGACGCGACGCATAAGGACCAAAGGGAGTTTACACGGAAAGACAGCGGCACAAATCCACGTTTCCTCGTCTCACAGAGGTGGGACTTTGCTTCATCTGAGCGTCTGAGGTGAGTGAACTGATGAAGTCACCGTACGTCGCGGGGAAACTCAACTGTAGTGAAGTAAACAGCTCGTTGTTGCACCGTGTGGCTGTCATAACACTGTGTCCTACTGTGTTAAACATTGATATTATTTACATATGCCCTGTTGACCATCGCCAAATGATATTTTCACGCGTAGAAGTCGAGGCTCATGATTTCATACAGACACCTGCTCGTGTGTGTGTGTTTGTGTGTGTTAGTGCGTGAAGTGAGTCTGGGCGCTGACGCTGTCCCGTAGCAGAGAGTCAGGAGCAGTGTCTAATAATTTACTCTTTGTGCCTTTTTTCTGGTGTATCTTGATCATTCTATAGACGTTACATGGGTCCTGACGCTATTTTTGTGTGAGTACCCTTTTAGTTGGCCCTAAATAAACGTATGTAACTGCGAACGAAAAAAAAAATAAATAAAATAAAACTGCACCCCCTCTCAAAATGACGTTCCCGCGGCTATGCTAGCCTTGGTTTGGTTCTGGTTTAGACCTAGACTTAGAGTAGTCCAGGTTTAGTCCCTGTTCAGTCCCTATTTTACACCCAGTTTAAAAAAAAAAAAAAAAAACAAAGATTTTACAGTTTTGATCTCTTGGCTTAGTCCTGGTTTATTATAGATTAACTAGATTGTGTTTAGTTCTGGTTTAGACCAAGACCGACTTTAGTCCAAGTTTAGTCATAGTTCAGTCACATTTTACTCCCACTATTCCTATAAGCGTGTATGCATTTGTATGTGATTTCTGTGTTTAGTTCTAGTTTAATCACTAGATTGAGCTTGGCACGATCCTGGTTCGTTCTAAATTGATAACTAAATTTAGACTAAACTAGACGTTGTTATTATAGTTCTGGTTTAGACCTAGTTTAGTCCAGGTTTTGTCCTGTTTCAGTTCATATCTTACTTCCTCATTTTTCTGTGTGCATTTTATGGATTGAAAGCTTCTTAATCTCCTGTCCTAGTCCTGATTTAGTCCAAGATTAGACCTGTTTTAGTTCAGGTTTAGTCTTAAATGAGTCCCTAGTTTCACTCTTGTTTCTCTTCAGCCCTTGTTGCTTTTGACTCTAATTTCATTCATTGATTTATACCCTGTTTTAAACCAATAAACTTTTGCACAGTTCTGCTTTTTCTTGGCTTTGCACTGGTCAAGACATCTTTCATTTATTAGTGTTAGCAAAAAATAGAGTTAGAGAAACACATGCTTTGAGTAAATCTGGATTCAACATTACTAACGTGTTGGAAGAGTGTTCAGAAATTCAGTAAAGGTTTCAGAACAGGAATGTAGACGGGGCCAAAAAATATGAAAAGGTAGTGGATTTATCGTCTTCCTGTTGGACATATGTGAGCTGCAGCTGCCTCTCAGGGAATACATGTCAAAACTACATTACCCACAGTGCATTTCACCTCTCAATGTTTGGCTTTGGGAGATTACAAAAAAT
>CM033638.1:21840316-22020035 GCA_019453435.1 Rhinogobius similis
GTGCCATCTGCTGGCTGGATGCACTCAGTAAGTGTCATTGTGACTGACATGTTTAAAGGCTAATAACGATATGAAAATGCTGAATATTTTCCCTTTAATAGTCCTATAGTGTTAATTGAGTTTGAGGCAGGTACAATATTGTGGTCCTTATTGAAGTAATGGACCTTATCACTGAAAATGTGTGTGCATTTTCCATTTCTTCATATTAAATCTCTGCTTTATGACCCAAAATCTCACTGATAAAAAGCAAAATCTATAATTTCACGACTGGAGTGAAAGGTGTTTACCAGAAAAGCTGCGAATAAACGTAAAAATCCAGGAATAAAACGCATAATGAGCTCGATCACAGCAGGAGTGGAAAATCCTGCTTTTATTGACCCCTAAAATACAAACAAATAAAGTTCAGAACTGGCGGATTCTACAAACGTGTCCAACAATAAAACGCAACGGCAGATGAGGAAGACGTACGTTTGAGAACATGTGGAGCTGGTAGTAAATGTAGATTACTGCAGAAAACACGATCAGAAGCAGTAGAAGTACAAGTAATCTAATTTATCAAAGTTACTGCTACTACTACAACAAAATAATGACGAGCTCAACCATGTATTAAAATCAATTTCCCATTATATCTTCCCGTAGAGTTTACTAAATAAATGAACAACAGAAAAACAAAATGTAAGAAGTTTGAAAGCTTCTTATAGAAGCTAATCAGTTATGCACAAACTCATGAGACACATAATTAAAGTGAGACGCTGCAGGTGAACAGGAAAAAATCTTACATTTAAAGATATCAATTGCAAACTTCCCCTGTAGTTTAGTCACATAAATGTAAGAAAAAAATGTACTACAAGTTTTTCATCATGTCATGTTTTCATGTAGAAATAAGGCATTTTATGTGGAAAAACTGACAAAAATACACATATTTGGGACATTTCAATCTGAAAAATGGACAGAACCAGGTTTAAATTTCTTGGTTAATTTTGTACAAATATTAGTTACAAAACAAATTACAGAAGAGATTCTTATTTAGTTTTTGAGTAAACTAGATTGGACTGAAAATTGTCCTAAAAATTAAAATGTCGCCTCGTGTTTTTGACTTAAAACTTCAATAAATCAGTTTTAGAATTAGATATCAACAAATCCTTCTGTACGTTTCGTCTAAATCTTGTTGAGTCCAGATTGTACAGTTTGGTGTAGGATCTACTTTAAGGCTGATCTTTATGTCTCGAGGGAGAAAAATGCATTTTAAGAAAACGGCCTTTGAAGTTACAATGTCCCAGAGAAATCTATGGATGAAGTGGATTCAATGGAAGAATAAAACATCTTCAGGAGCAGATTGGACAAGTTTGTCGTTTCCACATGAAAGTCGATATGTTGAGAGAGAAAACTGAGCAAAAACTGACCTCACCTTAAACTGATTTTTACTTTTAACTTTTTAAACCACAAAGTTAGATAAACCTTTCGCCACATTTTAGTTTTAAATATGTTTTTGCAGCTATTCTAGTAGGTCTTATTTAACATATAAAGGTAACAACACAGCTTTCAAATAAACTGCTTCTAATTGACATTTTGAAGAATTTTTATTTTTTTTATTTTACATTTCAATACCATTTTGGCATTTGGATATTTCAAAATCAAAGGCTAAGTATTGAACGAGGAAACAGTAGAGCCGGACTCAATCATCATTTGGTTTCATGGAAAATATGAAATTTGAAATACATCATTTTATATGCACTGCAGTGGAGTTTCCTCACAAAATGATTTAATGAGTTAATTACGAACACCGACGACTAAAGATGCATTAACGCCGACGCAAAAACACAAAAATTACGACTGAGAAAGCACTCTAAAGACCTTTTATAACAAAGGCATTCATACATCAAAATGTCAAAAAAGAACAGATCATTGTTAATTTTCAACAATAATGCAATTCATTCATAAATATTCTCTCTGTAGAAGTCTTCGGTTGCCAAATTTTAACCTTTATTCGGCTGAGAAAAGTTTAAATATACAATAGAAATGACCGTTTGATGAGTCGACTAATTGAAAGAGTAATTGCTGACTCATCAACTACTAAAATCAGAGGCTAAAAAACGAGGACTAAACGAGGACTGAACCAGGACTGAACGAGGACTGAACCAGGACTGAACCCGGACTAAACCAGGACTAAACCAGGACTAAATCAGGACTAAACCAGGACTAAACCAGGATTAAACCAGAATTAAACCAGGATTAAACCAGGATTAAACCAGGGCTAAACCAGGGCTAAACCAGGACTAAACCAGGACTAAATCAGGACTAAACCAGGACTAAACCAGGATTAAACCAGGATTAAACCAGGATTAAACCAGGGCTAAACCAGGACTAAACCAGGGCTAAACCAGGACTAAACCAGGTCTAAACCAGGACTAAACCAGGGCTAAACCAGGATTAAACCAGGGCTAAACCAGGACTAAACCAGAGCTAAACCAGGGCTAAACCAGGACTAAACCAGGGCTAAACCAGGTCTAAACCAGGACTAAACCAGGACTAAACCAGGTCTAAACCAGGATTAAACCAGGGCTAGACCAGGACTAAACCACGGCTAAACCAGGGCTAAACCAGGACTAAACTGGACTAAACCAGGACTAAACCAGGGCAAAACCAGGACTAAACCAGGTCTGAACCAGGATTGAACCAGGTCTAAACCAAATAACTAAACCAGGACTAAACCAGGACTAAACTAGGACTAAACCAGGACTAAACCAGGGCCAAACCAGGACTAAACCAGGACTAAACCAGGATTGAACCAGGACTAAATCAGGGCTAAACCAGAACTAAACCAGGGCTAAACCAGGTCTGAACCAGGAGTGAACCAGGTCTAAACCAGGACTAAACTAGGACTAATCCAGCACTGAACCAGGTTTTAACCAGGTCTGAATCAGGACTAAACCAGGACTAAACCAATGTTAAACCAGGTCTAATCCAGCACTAAAGAGGCCTGGGTCACTGTTCACAATGTCATGTTCAAATCAGATCCAGGTCACATTTGGACAAAAAAAACCCGGCGTGAACCACAGAGTGAACCAGGACTGCAACGATTATTTAGGAATCGTTAATCCAGCGATTATTCCGTCATATTCATTATTCTGTCTGTAATAGATTAGATATTTAGAACATGAAGTGCCCATGAATAAGAGTTTTGCAAAATCTGACCAGAGGAACTAAGATACCGCCACTTCGGGACGTCTTGGTGTAGAATATTTACAAACAAAACAGGTTTTTGAGGTGTAGTTGCCAAGACGGTGTCTTTACAGTGACTTTGGGCGTCTTTTTTGGAAAGTCGATTGCAAATTTTGAGAGTCACAGGCTTTTGGGCCTGTTTCAGAGCAGCACTTTCATGTCATAAAAAGAGACAGATTTTGGCTTTTTTCCCAGGGCTACAACAACGATCGCAACTAATCAATTATTTAAATAATCGTCAACTCATTAAATAGTTGAATAATCGTTAACTGGTCGATACACAGGTTCCAAAACATACCATGACCCAAAAAAATAAGTTTTCGGACTCAAATTGAGCCGCAGTTGCATGAAAATTATGCAGAAAATGTATAAATTGAATGTTTTTGATGAATTTTACTCTTCATTCTGTGAGAAGTTGCTTGTTTTTTGTTTGTTTTCTGGTCTTGTTTCGGCGTTTTTAAATGACAAAACTGAAAAGAAGAAAAAGGAAGAATAAAAGAAAAAGAAAACACACTTCAGCTTCATCTGAGTCACATTTTGTAAAAATATTTTCATCATGCAACTTGCATTTTAAACAACTAATCGATTAATTGCAAGAATAACCACTAGAATAATCGATTAGCAAAATAATCATTAGTTGCGGCTCTACTTTTTTCAGTTCTGCGTCATGTTAACAGATGCAATCATTAGTGAAATGCAGACGTTGAGCTAGAACACTAAACGATCTGAGTTAGGTCTGGGTGATACGGAGATAAAAATCGAATTGTGAGCTGGTCCCTGTGACAATCTGCTATTTTTGTGAAATCGTCGTATCGTGGTTCACTGTTTGTCTCTTTAATGCAGCTGTCTGTTCAAACACACTTTTTCTCCTGTTGTTTAGCCTCTGAAGCCTCTGAGCAGATGACTTTATTTACCTCTTAAAGGCCAGAGCTGCACGATCAAACCAAATCCACACAAAAACGCAAATTGAATGGATGTAATTAGCAAATCACAAAGACTGCCATTTTTGAAGTGCAATAATTTCTTCCACAAACAACAAAATGTCTTGCTTTGATTTGAATAAAAAACTGCTAACACTGTAGTTTGGATTTGTACAAACATGTTCTGAAACAAGCAACAAAAGTGCGACTAAAAATGTTTCAAAAGCGACAAAAACACATCTACGAACAACAAACACCACTCAATGCACCAAAACGCAACTGAACATGACAAAAAGGCCCCTGAAAGCAACAAAATTCTGCTTAAAATGTGAAATAAATTGCAAATGTAATCGCAAAACTGGTCAGAAAAATCGCAATTAAATATTTTTCCTAAATCGTGCAGCTGTATTAAAGGCAATACAAAAATCACAAATCGTGATAAAATCGTAATCATGATCTGGCTCCAAGAAAATCATGATAATACTTATTTCCCATATCGCCCAGCCCTAGTCTGAGTGATTAAACCTCTTTTCTGAGTTTATGACATGCTTTGAAGTCTGTGTATAATCCAGGTAACGATTATTAGATTACTAAATGAGCTGACGATGATCTCAATTATCGATAAATTGCGGTTAATCGAGCGTAGTGGCACTAAATCTGAGTCCGATCTTTTCAAAGTGGCCGCAGTCTGAACACACGGGTCACATTAATCCGCTGAAACGACACGTGTTATTAAATTGGAAACGACGGGAATTAAACTGATTAAAGCTTATTAAACACCTGCCAGACGACAGCGAGAAAGTGCAACAAAAAGGTGAAACTGTTTTGTAAAGTGTGACAAAGATAAATGATCAACTTTTGCCGATTCAAAAGATAAAGATGACTGTAAACTGACAAATGCTCGCTCACTAAAAGTCTGTGTCATTATGTGTCAACAGCACCACTCCTGGTTTTGAATTTATTCAGTGTATTAATGCCTTTTGTAAACATAAATTATAGTTTCACACCAATCAGGTCGCTGTTTGTGGTTGAAATAAACGTTGAAAATTACAGAAAGTAAACAAACTGATGACGTCACACTGGGGAGACAAAGGTTATGCATAATTTACACAAAACAAACTATTTTTTGACCCTTTAAACATTGATTCAACAAAATAAACATGTTTGTATGTGTTTTTGTCAAATTAAAATATCTGTGACATTAGATGAGTTTTGGTGCAGTGTGCAGGATGTTTCTTGGTAATTTCCTGGTGTGATGTCATCATTTGCAACCAGGAAGTGAAATTACAACCCTAAAAAAAAATAGCTAAACTGGGGTCAAATTTGTAAAGATTTGAGCAGAATTTGATCAGAAATTTTGATTTATCTTGATTTAACTGAATTGTAGTTAAATGATAGTCCAACCAATAATCAACTTTAACCAGGATTAAACTGGGAGTAAACCGGAACTAAACCAGGACTACACCAAGACTACACCGAGACTACACCAGGACTACACCAGGACTACACCAGGACTACACCAGGACACAACCAGAACTAAACCGGGATTACACCAAGACTACACCAGGACTACACCAGGACTACACCAGGACACAACCAGGACACAACCAGAACTAAACCGGGATTACACCAAGACTACACCAGGACTACACCAGGACTACACCAGGACTACACCAGGACACAACCAGAACTAAACCGGGATTACACCAAGACTACACCAGGACTACACCAGGACTACACCAGGACACAACCAGGACACAACCAGAACTAAACCGGGATTACACCAAGACTACACCAGGACTACACCAGGACTACACCAGGACTACACCAGGACACAACCAGAACTAAACCGGGATTACACCAAGACTACACCAGGACTACACCAAGACTACACCAGGACACAACCAGAACTAAACCGGGATTACAGCAAGACTACACCAGGACTACACCAAGACTACACCAGGACTACACCAGAACTAAACCGGGATTACACCAAGACTACACCAGGACTACACCAAGACTACACCAGGACTACACCAGGACACAACCAGAACTAAACCAGGATTACACCAAGACTACACCAGGACTACACCAAGACTACACCAGGACTACACCAGGATTACACCAGGATTACACCAGGATTACACCAGGATTACACCAGGACTACACCAGGACTACACCAGGACTACACCAGAGCTAAACCAGGACTAAAACAGGACTAAAACAGGACTAAACCAGGTCTAAACGAGGACTAAATCAGAGCTAAATCAAGCCTAAACCAGGAATAAATCAGGCGTAAACCAGGACTAAACCGGGACTAAACCAGGACTGAACCAGGGATAAACCAGGACTGAAGCAGGACAAAACCAGGACTAAACCAATGCTAAACCAGGACTAAAACAGGCCTAAACCAGGACTAAACCAGGCCAAAACCAGGCTTAAACCAGGTCTAAACCAGGTCTAAACCAGGTCTAAACCAGGTCTAAACCGGGTCTAAACCAGGACTGAAGCAGGACCCTCGTCTCTGAACAGTGTTATGTAAAAGATCTGGATCACACCCTCCGAGTTCACTTTAATTAGGACATGCTGCTCCGGCTCCATCACCAAAAACACATCCAAGGTGACTCTGCAGCAGCACAAACACAAAGATCCATGGATTTCATCTTCTTCAGGTCTTTATGCCGCGGCAGAGTGGTTAGCCTCACGGCCAGGAGGTCTCTGGTTCGATTCCCCGTCCTGTCCTGTGTGGAGTTTACATGTTGTACCTTCTGCATCAGACAGGGTTATCGAAAATCAGACACTAATCGATTCTAAAACTCGAAAGTAGACACTCACTTGAGCAAGTATCGATACTAGGGCTGCAATCCTTTAGTCAAATTCAGATTAATATCCTGAAATCAAGACATTTTAACTCATCTAGAACTTCATTATTTGCAGTGTAGGTTTAACACACCAGCTGCAATCATGGCGGAGAGCAAATACAGTGTTATATTCATTCAAATTAGATCTTGAAATCTTCCCGCGACCCCCAGTTCATCTTTCACGACCCGGGAATCACTGGTTTAGTCGATTAATCGGTCGATGGTGTCTTAGTCAACCAACATTTTTATTAATCGACTAATGCTTTTATTTAGATTAAGGCTACAGCTATAAAAATTGATAATCGACTAATTGTTAACTGCACTTTACAGACTCTTAAACACACGTCAGAAAACTTTATATAACAAAGACAGTGACATTTATACAAAAGCGAATAGATTATTGTTGGTTTTAATGAATGACACACTCAATTCATAAATATTCTCTGTCTAGAAATCTTTACATATTTCAACATTTATTTGGCTGATAATGTATTTAAAAAGTCTAAATAAACTATAGAAATAATCCTTTGACTAGTCGACTAAACTGTTGTTTAGCCTCTGAAGCCTCTGAGCAGATGACTTTATTTACCTCTTAAAGGCCAGAGCTGCACAATTAAACCAAATCCACACAAAAACACAAATTTAATGGATGCAATTAGCAAATCACAAAGACTGCTTTAAAGTATTATTTAATTTCTTCCACAAACAACAAAATGTCTTGCTTTGATTTGAATAAAAACTGTTAACACTGTAGTTTGGATTTGTACAAACATGTTCTGAAACAAGCGACAAAAATGCAACCAAAATTGATAAAAATATGTTCAAAAGCGACAAAAACATGGCTCGATGCAGCAAAACGCAATTAAAAGCAACAAAAACGCAACTATAAACAACAACGTCGCAACTAAAAGTGACAAAGGCGCGTTTAAATATGACAAACACAACTGAACATGACAAAAACAAGACTAAAAGCGACAGAATTGTGTTTAAAATGTGAATTTGAACTGAATCCTATTATTAAAACATAAATCTCAAATCTAATCTAATCGCACTGGTCAGAAAAATCACAATTACATATTTTTCCTTAATGGTGCAGCTCTATTAAAAACAATAGAAGAATACAAAGTGAACATGAAACGTGATAAAATCGAACTCATGATCTGGCCCCAAGAAAATCGTGATAATAAATTATTTGCCGTATCACCCAGCTCTAACTAAATGTATTAATCTAATCTATTCAAGACTGAACTATTAGACTTCAATCCAACTCTCTCCCAAAGCAAATCTAAACCAAAACCTAAAACAGCCAAGACTCAAGCAACAAAACCAGATTTAAACCCTTTAGTCGCTATTGGAAAGTGAGAAGATGACAAAATTAACAATCTAAAGGTGAGACACTACAGGCAAAACTCATCTTTTTCAATTTTTTGCTCAGTTTTCATATCGTCTTTCATGTGGAAACAACAAACGTGTCCAATCTGCTCCTAAAGATGTTTTATTCTTCCATTGAATCCACTTCATCCATAGATTTCTCTGGGCGTTGTAACTTCAAAGGACGTTTTCTTAAAATGCATTTTTCTCCCACAAAGATCAGCACTTGCCCTGTGCCTGATTTTTACTATTTTGAAATGTAAAAAACAGAACTAGTTTGTTTTAAACGCTTTACATCAGTCACATGTATCACTGACTTTCCTAATGCAGTCCCAGCATCCTAAATATTCACAGTTTTACAAGCACTGTCACGAGTCTCTGAGCTCCGGGCAAAGCTAACAAACATTAGCATGCTAACAGCGCATGTCATGCTTCTCGTAGAATAAAACGCTCTATAAACAGATGCAGAGAAAGCGCTGTGGTCTCATTTTCACCTGAATAGATGCTTTTACATTATATATCTGTGCTGGTGAAAAACAGGTTCTACTTTATTTTGTACAGGCAAAAATAGTTCTGTTTTTCCTGTTTCACAACAGTGAAAATCAGGTACAGCACCTTTAAAGTAGATCCTCCACCAAACTGTACAATCTGGACTGAACAAGATTTTGACAAAACGTACAGAAGAATTTGTTGATATCTAATTCTACTGATTTATTGAAGTTTTTAGTCAAAAATTTGAGTTGAAATTTGAAATTTTAGAACAATTGTCAGTCCAATTTTGTTTATTAAAAACTAAATAATTTTGTTTATTAAAAACTAAATAAGAAATTCAAAATCCCCTCTGTACATTTTTTGTAACTAATATGTGTACAAAATGAACCAACCCATTTTCTCAGTTTTAAATGTCCCAAATATGTGTATTTTGTTGACATTTTTACCCATAAAATGCTTTATTTCTGCATGAAAACATGACATGATGAAAAACATTTTTTCTTACATTTATGTGAGTAAACTACAGGAGAAGTTTACAATTGATATCTTTAAATTTAAGATTTTTTCCTATTAACCTGCAGCGTCTCAACTTAATCCAAGTTTAAACCTTTTGACACAACCCGGCATTAAAGAAGCACAACACAACTTTTTTGGTAAAATCCACCACCTACACATCTCCACAAAGATGATCTTGTACTTAACCATTCATAAAAACATAACGTCAGTCACAACAAAACGAGGATTATATAAAAATAACATCAACGTAACCAGAAATGTCCTGACAAAAGGCTGCAAGAATAATCACAATTTAAAAGGTTGCAATTTAGGGCTGTGGCGATTTTAGTGTCGACTTGTCAAACGATTATTTCTGTTGTACAGTTTGGTGTAGGATCTACTTAAGGCTGATCTTTATGTCTCGAGGGACAAAAATGCATTTTAAGAAAACGTCCTTTGAAGTTACAACGTCCCAGAGAAATCTATGGATGAAGTGGATTCAATGGAAGAATAATCTTTAGGAGCAGATTGGACACGTTTGTTGTTTCCACATGAAAGTCGATATGTGAGAGAGAAAACTGAGCAAAAAAAAAGAAAACTGCCTGTAGCGTCTCGCCTTAAACATCCACAAACCTGCTCAGAAACACATGCATTTCTTGTTTTATCATCACTCCATCTTCATGTCGATTTCAAACCGCGAAAACCCCACGTCCGACCGTCCCCCGTGCCGAGAAACCCCCGCAGTCGCCCGTGTTCCGCCGCTGAATGCAAACGACGCGGGGAGACCCTTTCGGAGGGGGAGGAGGGGGAGGACGGGGGGTCCGATCGGGCCCGGATCGGTGCAGGGACCCCCGCGCTTCAAGGTCGGCCTGACCTCATTCCCGGCTCCCCGTCTTCCAAAGCGCGGAGGACGGAGCGGTGCCTTGCTTTGTGTCGAGATGGAAGGGGGAGATATTTTTCCCGCTGACAGGAGCGGTGATGACGCGGGGCGGACGGGAGGCAGGCGGGTGGCGGACGGCTCGGTTCAGAGCGGGTAGGTTCACCAAACAGCGGCGTCCGACCCTCGCCTCGCCGCGCGCCCTCATCCCGATCGCATTACATCACTACGCGCCGCTCCACAAACATCATTCCTGCACATGACACGCTCGCAGGGACCGGAGCGAAACAAACCAGTG
Organism: Rhinogobius similis; assembly: GCA_019453435.1. NCBI lineage: Eukaryota > Metazoa > Chordata > Actinopteri > Gobiiformes > Gobiidae > Rhinogobius > Rhinogobius similis. The sequence goes on from CM033638.1 coordinate 21,850,853, forward strand.
GCCATTTTCAGCGCGCAAAAACTGAATGGAGGGGAAGGCATCTGGCACAAGCGTGATACCTGATAACGGGACGGCGCCGCGGTCCATGTCGGCGGCGATCACACGTCAGATCCCACACGTGCCGGGGCGTCCATGCTGCTGCTGCTGCTGCCGGCGGGTGCCTGCGGGGGGAGGACAGAGGCGTAAGTCGGGGGGTGTCATGTGGGGCGAGCGGGGGAGAAGCTGCCGCCGCCGCCGCTGCCGGACATGAGAGGAGCTATTGATGCGAGCGAGCGGGGGAGAGCGCGGGGGAGAGCGAGGGAGAGCGAGGCACCAGAGAAAATACCCAGGCGTGACGCGCGGATCCAGGCACAAAAATAGCAAAGGGGCCCGCCGAGGGTCTGCGCGAGGGACCACGTCGATGGAGCCTTTGGAGCGCCCGCTCTCTCACTCTCTCTCTCCCTCGTTCTCCCGCTCTGTTCGGGTTTCACACTTTCTCTCTCTAGGTTTCTCCTCCTTCTTGCCTGATATTCCTCCCTCTCTCTTTACTACATTTTATTTTGTTCTGGTTTCTTTTTCCTCCTTTCTTTCTCTCTTATTCCCTCTCTCTCTCTCGCTGCTCTCCCTCTCAAGGTTTCTTTTCCTTCTTTCCTGATATAACTCTCTTATTCTTTCCTCACAATTTCTTCTTTTTTTCTCCTTTCTCTTTCTCTCTTACTCCCTCTCTCTCTCTCTCTTGTTCTCCTGCTCTCTTTAGCTTTCACACTTTCTCTCTCTTGGTTTCACCTCCTTCTTGCCTGATATTCCTCTCTCTTTACTACATTTCACATTTTTCTTTCTCTCTCTTACTCCCTCTCTCTCTCTCTTGTTCTCCCGCTCTCTTTGGGTTTCACACTTTCTCTCTCTAGGTTTCTCCTCCTTTCCTGATATTCCCCTCTCTCTCTTTACTACATTTTATTTTCTTCAGGTTTCTTTTTTCTCCTTTCTCTTTCTCTCTTATTCCCTCTCTCTCTCTCTGCTCTCCCTCTCTCTAGGTTTCTCCTCCTTCTTGCCTGATATTCCTCCCTCTCTCTTTACTACATTTCACATTTTATCTCCTCTCTCTCTCATTCTCCCTCACTCTTTTGCTTTAATACTTTCTCTCCCTCTCTCTAGGTTTCTCCTCCTTCTTGCCTGATATTCCTCCCTCTCTCTTTACTACATTTCACATTTTATCTCCTCTCTCTCTCATTCTCCCTCACTCTTTTGCTTTAATACTTTCTCTCCCTCTCAAGGTTTCTTCTCCTTCTTGCCTGATATAACTCTCTTATTCTTTTCTACAATTCCCTCAGTCTTTTTTCTCCACCCCTCTTCTCTCTCTTATTCTCTCACTATATATATCTCCCTCACTCTTTCCTACAATCCACTCTCTAGTTCTCTTTTTCTTACTTTCTCTTTCTCTGTCTCATTGCTTTCTTCGGGTTTCACACTTTCTCTCTCTTGGTTTCTCCTCCTTCTTGCCTGATATTCCTCTCTCTCTTTACTACATTTCACATTTTACCCTCCTCTCTCTTATTCTCTCTCTCTAATTCTCCCTCACTCTTTTGCTTGAATACTTTCTCTCCCTCTCAAGGTTTCTTTTCCTTCTTGCCTGATATAACGCTGTTATTCTTTCCTCACAATCTCCTTTTCCTCCTTTCTCTTTGTCTCTTACTCTCTCTTGTTCTCCCGCTCTCTTTAGTTTTCACACTTTCTTTCTCTAGGTTTCTCCTCCTTCTTGCCTGATATTCCTCCCTCACTCTTTACAATTCCCTCTCTAGGTCTCTTTTTCCACCTTTCTCTTTTTCTCTTATTCCTTCTCTCTCTCTCTCTCTTATTCTCAATCTCTCTTTTCCTCCCTTTCTCTCTCTCTCTCTCAAGGTTTCTTCTCCTTCTTGCCTTATAACTCTCACTCTTTCCTACAATTCGCTCTCTAGTTCTCTTTTCCCTCCTTTCTTCTCTTTCTCTCTTACTCTCTCTCTCTCTCTTGTTCTCCTCCTCTCCCTCTTTTTCTCTCGTTGTCCTGCTCTCTTTAGTTTTTTTTTACTTTATCTCTCAAGGTTTCTTCTCCTTCTTGCCTGATATCACTCTCTTATTCTTTCCTACAAGTCGCTTCCTCAACCACTTTTTCCTTCTTCTCTCTGCTTTCTCTCTCTCTAGGTTTCTCAATTCTTTCCTACGATTCTTTTTCCTTCTTTCTCTTTCTCTCTTATTCCCTCTCTCTCTCTCTGTCATTACTTACTTTTTCTCTCTGGGTTTCTCCTCTTTCTTGCCTGATATTTCTCCCTCACTCTTTACAATTCGTCTCTTTTTCCTCCCTTTTTCTTTGCTCTCTCTCTTATTCCCCTTCTCTCATTTGCTTACTTTCTCTCTCTCTGTTTCTTCTTGCCTGATATAACTCTCATTTTTTCCAACAATTCGCTCCCTCAACCTCTTTTCCTCCATTCTCTTTCTCTCTTAATCCCTCTCTTTGCTCTCTCTCTCATTCTCCCGCTCTCTTTTGCCTTCATACTTTCCCTTCATAACTTTACTCTCACCTCTCTCTGCCCTTTCCCCTCCTTCTTTTTTCTTTCTAACCCTCTCTGATTCCCTTTTGTCATGGTCTCTTCATTCCCTCTGTCTCTTTTCCTCCTCTCTCTCTCTTTATCTTTTGGGCTGTCTTTTTTCCTCATGTCTCTTTTGCTTTCATACTTTGTTTTTCTGATATTATCTCTTCCCTCTTCCATTCCCCTTCCATTTCACTCCGTCTCTCTCTCTTTTTTCTCTCTAAAACTTGTACTTCATTCTCTCTGCCTCCCTCTCTCTCTCCATGCCTGATTTCTCTCTCTTCTCTCTCTTTCTTTCCTCCTTTCTTTCTTTTTGATGATAATCTTCTCGTTCAGACCTCACTGTTAAAGCTGCACTCTGTAACTTTCCTTGTCTGGAGTCGCTTTGCCTGAAACATTCCACAGAATCACAACAAACGAGACGAGCAGCTGACGCCAGGATCTGTGGAGACGCCGCACTCACAGTAAGAACGCATGCTTTTTTGAGAAATAAAACGCCCGAAATTAAATCAACGCTTAATAATTTAGCAGCAAACACGGCAGAACATTCACAATCAATAAAATCTACAATAATTATCATTTCATTAGGGCTGTAGTCGACTAAAGACATGCTTTTTGCACAGATTCATTGACTTAAAGGGGATGTGACGTGACACTGGCCAAAACGCTAAGAACTGTAAAAAAAAAAAAAAAAGGAAGTACTAAGAATGTCAAACGTCTTAAAAATATGAATGAAGCCAGAATTTGCATTGATAAAAACAATCACATAAACAGGACAAAACGTGAGCTGTCCGAAACAGTTTTTTTCCCACATGGAACATAAAAAGTACTAGCATTCTGTGTTGAAAATCGCAGTCTATTGTCTAAAAAAAGAGCGTTTTTATCATTTATTATTTATTGTGTATCAAAATTGGTATCGAGCCCATAAACAAAATCATTCTAAATTCAGAATGGAGGCAAAAGTGAAGTGCAACATAATGTGATTTCACTGGAGAAACTGAGATTAACCTCAGAATATCACAAAATATGAAAAATGGAGATGATTTAGTGTCAGTAAAAGCCTCAGACACATGTGAGTGACATCAGAGCTGCTTTAAATACATTTATTATTGTATTTTACATTATGTTTGAGGAAATTATGATCAACTCTTTGCATTTTTGATGAAGGAACAATCCAGATTTATGGGTTTTACTGGAAAAATACTCACAGAAATGTAGAACCCACAATCATTTTTCATTTTATCTAGAGATATATTAGATACTATTCCATACATTAGATTCTTTTGAAGCTAAAATACAAGTTTAAGGCTCGAAAATTGTATTTAGTCCATGGTTTGTTATAGAAAACCAAACTAACTGAATCCGAGCGCTGCTTTCGGCTCTTGCTTCTGTGTCGATGAGACATAAATACGTTTCCATTACAGAGAAAGCACGCATTGGTCCCATTTTCGTCATAAAGTGCTGCTTGTACCAGATACTACTTTAGGGAAAACACAAAATTGACTAATTTACACAAAAAGTCAGGTTGCGCTGCTTTAAGTATCTCTATGATTTTGCACCGACAAGAGCTCAGGATTACAGAAGATCACAAATATAAACAGAAAAGCACCAGTAAACAGTGTATTTATCTGTAAAAACTGCAGCAAAATCTCAAGATAAATCCCTACATGCCGCTTTCTACTGTTGTGTAAACACATTTAGTCGACTAAGAGACCATCAGCTAATTATTGATTTGTTTATTTTTAAGCTTTATTTAACCAGGATTTTTTTTTTAAACGTGTTTTCAATGTTGACCTGGGACAAAGTGTGAATTACAACCCACAATCATGAAAAATGTACAGATTTATACCAAACAAAAGACTTTAAAGATTAATTAATACAGAAACACTGATAATTTTCATACGATTCTCACTCTTTGTTGTTTCAATAGAGCTTAGACTAGAGCTGAAACACGTTCATCGATTAATTGCAACTAATCGATTATTGAGATAATCGTCAACTAATTTAGAAATTGAATAATCGTTATCTGAATTATACACAGACTTTAAATCATTGCATGTGCTCAGAAAAGAGGTTTAATCACTCAGACAGATCAGGAAGTACATCAAATGACAAATAAAACCTGATTTTTTGTTCAACATCTGCATTTCAGTCATGCTCGCGTTCATTAACATGAAACAGAATTGAAAAAAGGCTAAGAATGAGCTCTTTTTATGACGTGAAAGTGCTGCTCTGAAACAAGCCCAAAAACCTGCAGCCCGTGACTCTAAAAAATCACAATCAACCAAAAAAGTCACTATAAAGAAGCCGACTTGGCAACTACACCTCAAAAATCTGTTTTGTTTGTAAATATTCTACACCAGGACGTCCCGAAGCGGCGGCATCTTAGTTTCAACTGGGTCAAATTTAGCAAAAATCGTATTCATGGACGATTAACACGATTAACAAGACACTACAGGTGCACAGGAAAAAAAATCTTAAATTTAAAAATATAAATTTGAAACTTCTCCTGTAGTTTAGTCACATTTTAATTTAAATAAAAATTACAAGTTTTTCATGTTTTCATGTAGAAATAAGGCATTTTATGTGTAAAAATGGCCAAAAAATCCACATATTTGAGACATTTAAATCTGAAAAATGGACAGAACCAAGTTTAAATTTCTTGGTTCATTTTGTAACATATTAGTTACAAAATAATGTACAGAGGGGATTTTGGATTTCTTTTATTTAGTTTTTAAGTAAACTAGACTGGACGGAAATTTGTCCTAAAAATTCAAATTTTGCCTAACGCCTAGTGTACACTGAGTCCAGTCCGGTCGCGGTCCGGGACCCGCGCGGGTCTCTTGCAGACGCCTGTCACACCAGCTCCGGTTAACTGCGGTCCGTTTTTGACGAAAGCCACGTAGATTCACGTGGTTTCGCGCGAGAGCACTCGTCAAATGACATGAAAGCCGCACCAGACCGCTGCGGCGTCCGGCAAAATAGACTTCTTGGATTCTTTCCGGAGACCCGCGGCTGCCGGACCCGCGGCCGCAGAGCCCGAGGTCGGTGTGACAGCAAGCATTGATTTTAAGCACTTTCTAAGTCTTGCGGGACCCGCACGGACCCGCACGGGACCCGCGCGGGTCCCGAACCGGAGCCGGACCGGAGTCGGTGTGCATCAGGCGTAATTTTTTTAACTTAAAACTTCAATAAATCAGTTTTAGAATTAGATATCAACAAATCCTTCAGTACGTTTCATCAAAATCTTGTTGAGTCCAGATTGTACAGTTTGGTGCAGGATCTACTTTAAGGCTGATCTTTATGTCTCGAGGGAAAAAAATGCATTTTAAGAAAACAGCCTTTGATGTTACAATGTCCCAGAGAAAAGTGGATTAAAAGGAAGAATAAAACATTTCTAAGAACAGATTGGACAAGTTTGTTGTTTCCACATCAAAATCGATACGCTGAGAGAGCAAACTGACCAAAAAAACAAAAACTGAATCGCCTTAATTGACAGAATAATCTCTAGACCAATCAATTACCAACATAACGGTTAGTTGCAGCCCTCGCTCGGACCTCTCCGTATCCATTACTCGCCTTAACGCCCATCGACCCCGGCGCACGTGTCCTCTCCGCACATGCGACTGCAGCGAGCGTTTGTGAATGAGCGAGTCGTGACGAAGGGGCCGTAACAGACCTGAGAAACGAGCCGCAGAAAAGCCTCCTCCTCCGCCGCAGATCCACTGGCACCGCGCGCTCAGACTTACGGCATCTGAGGACACGCTCTGCAAAAGCGCCGAGGTGAATGAGACGCCAGGAGGAGGAGGAGGAGGAGGAGGAGGCGTTCGAACCATCCCACGCACGCTCACAAGTGGGTCGGACTTCATGAAGCAGCCGGGAGTTTGCAGACGGTCGTTTCTTCTGTTTGAGTTACATTTTGTACAGTGTAACAGGCTCTGACTTAAAGAGACGCTGCAGGTGAACAGGGAAAATATTGAATTTAAAGATATCAATGTGAAACTTGTCCTGTAGTTTAGTCACATAAATGTAAGAAAAAAATGTATTGCAAGTTTTTCATCATGTCATGTTTTCATGTAGAAATAGGGCACTTTATGTGGAAAAACTGACAAAATTACACATATTTGGGACATTTAAATCTGAAAAATGGACAGAACCAGGTTTAAATTTCTTGGTTCATTTTGTACAAATATTAGTGACAAAAAGATTTACAGAGAGGATTTGGGATTTCTTATTTAGTTTTTAAGTGAACTAGACTGAACTGAAAATGTTCTTAAATTATGGTCTAAAATTCAAATTTCGCCTTTTTTTTTTTACTTTAAACTTCAATAAATCAATTTTAGAATTAGAAATTAAAAAATCCTTCTGTTCGTTTGGTCTAAATCTTGTTGAGTCCAGATTGTACAGTTTGGTGTAGGATCTACTTAAGGCTGATCTTTATGTCTCGAGGGAGAAAAATGCATTTTAAGAAAACGGCCTTTGAAGTTACAATGTCCCAGAGAAATCTATGGATGAAGTGGATTCAATGGAAGAATAAAACATCTTTAGGAGCAGATTGGACAGGATTGTTGTTTTGACATGAAAGACGATATATTGAGAGAGCAAAGTGACCAAAAAACAAAAAATTGAAAAAAAAAAAGAGTTTTGCCTGTAGAGTCTCATCTTCAAGTCTCACAGGTTCAACAACACATTTCACTAAAACTTAGTGAACACGATCATATTTAATATTTTACTAAACATTTTGCCTGTTTGTCCCCAGTTTGCCGTTTTTGTAAAGTTTATAATGTCACTTCCTGGTTGGACATGGGCAGTAAATATGACACAGTTAGAGGTAATTCTACAACTGTTACCATAGCAACCAGACTGTAAACAAGGGCCAACGTCCATATAAATCTCACAATAGCTATGATTTGACAAATAATAATACATGATAACACCTTCATTTTGTTGAACGGTGGTTTAAACTGTCAGATAAAGGTGAAAATTTACTTTTCACAAATTTAAATGTATTTTCATTGATACGTTGCCTATTGATGACATCACATTTTATAACTCAGCACTACTTTCTAAACCTTTATTTTACAAAATTTCTTCACAAACTGCAACTTCACAGATGTAAAACTATGATAAATATTAGCCACAGGTGCCCTCCCATCAAACTAAGTCAGAAAAGTTAGAAAAACATGAGCACCTTCATATAGACTTAAAAGATTTCAGAACAGCACTGCCAGTAAAAGTCTGGACCGCTGCAAATAGTTTTAAATGAGCTAGATCTGTTTGTAAGAAAAGTTTATATTGGAACTTAAACTGAATCGATTTAGATGTAACGGGGGAGGTCTGTGTTTGAGCCCCGCCCCCCTGACAGAAGAGTCTGAGGTCTAGCTCTATCAATGAAGGGCCCTCAGCTTTAGAGCACAGCTGTGGATACTACAGCTAAGATTAGACCAAAGAGAGAGAGAGAGAACGAGAGAGGAGAGGGAGAGAGAGAGGGAGAGAAAAAGAGAGGGGGGAGAGAGAAAGGGGTGAGAGGAGAGAGAGACAGGACTGAGGAGAGGGAGGAGGAGTGAGCAGAGGGGGAGAGAGAGAGAAACCATGAAAACATTACTATTGTTATTACTATTATTAGTGAATTTTGAGGAAATGTTACAAACAAAATTTGACTTGTGTTTGGTGTAGCAGAGTATTCTCTGTAATGCACATTATTACTCAATGATTTAATCTTTACACTTACACAGCACCTTTCTAGACTCTTAGACACCTGACCTTGCATTACTCACTCCACTCTGTGCTGATAAACCACTGCTGCAGCCACAGCTGCCCTGGGGCAGATTGATGGGAGTGAGGCCAATCCAACCACTCACACACCATTCAGACCAGGTAATAGGGGTGAGGTGTCTTGCTAAAGGACACAACAGGTGAGTGGCCTCACTGTGAGCCCTGGAGCGGTCCCCGACCTGAGCCTCTGACAGGACCAGGCTTTGACAGGTGCGGTCCTACTGTAGATAAACGTGTCATTTCCTGCATCAGCTCCAAACAGAGACATCGATCAAACTCTGAGAAGAAACTGCACAACAATCCAGCACAAATATAATACTGACACAAAAACAAAAACCTGCAGCTTCATCAAATCAAACATCCTGAACGCAAAAGTTCAGTTACTGCAGGGGCGTCGCACCGGGGGGGGGTAAAGATTACTTTCCCCGAGGCCCGGGGCAGGGCCCTCAAAAGCATGTGATGGTTTCATTCTCAGATGCATTTTTTTTCACTTTAATTTATTTTCGTTGTAATAAAATGCAAAGTGGTTGAGTAAAGTCCTTGATAGACTGAAAATCTGGGGGCTTCATCACTCCAGGGAAGCCAAGAAAATGTACAAACGATAAATACTGGGGTCCAAAATATATTTTTCTGTAGCAATACATTGTACATAATCACTTGGTTAATCAGCTTGGTTAATATGTGTTTGTACGAAACAAGGTTTTGGCAGAACGCACAGAAGGTTTTGTTTACAGTGATCCCTCGTTTATCGCGGGAGTTGCGTTCCAAAAATAACACGCGAAAAGTGAAATCCATGAAGTAGTCACAGCTTTATTTTTTATAATTTTACAATGCAATACTGAACTATGGAATGAAACCAAAAATCAAAACCTGTTTTAAAGCCCAAAATGTGTTTAAAACAATACTTTTAATATAGTAATACAAGGTTGTAAACATTGGCGTATCACTGGTGTATTTCACAGTCTGTGCCTCTTCGTCCTGACTCCGCTCCGCTGTAGCGTCTGTTTCTACTGAAGACGCAGTCTCGGAGTCTTTCTTTAGTTGTTGGCGCTCTTTCTTTTTCTGAGCAAGAAGATTTTTATAAACGGATATGCCATCTTCGATTATATTTGAGAACTAGACAACAGTAAAGCCCCTGAGCCAATCAGGATTCAGAGCACAATGCACTGTAAAAATATCTGCACTGTAAAAAAAAAATCCGTGAAGCTGCGAAGCCGTGAAAGATGAAACACGATATAGCGAGGGATCACTGTATATCTAATTCTACGCCTAATTTATTAAAGTTTTAGGTCAGAAAAAAATAGGTAAAATTTTAATTTTTGGGCCAATTTCAGTCAGATCTAATTTATTCAAAAACTAAATAAGAAATCCAAAATCTCTCTGTACATTTTTGTAGAAAACTAATATGTGTAAAAAATGAACCAAGAAATTTAAACCTTGTTCTGTCCAGTTTTCAGATTCATATGTCCTAAAAATGTGCAATTTTGGCAGTTTTTACATATAAAAGCCTTATTTTAAGATATAACTCTTACATGAGGAAAAAGTTAATTAAGTTAAGTTATTAAACGTCTTAATAAGCCCGTGTGGTGGTTGTAATGTATATTCGGGGCGTTTGAAGCTTCCGTTGTCGCCCCCTGCTGTCTCTGAGCAGAAAACCAGCGAAGACAACACTGTCTCTTTTTTATATTTGGAGACATTTTTGTATGTGATTGTACTTCTTTATTTCAATATAAAGGGAGACGAAAAAAAAGAAAAAAAGACAGCTTGTGGGGTTGTTTTACTGGCAGTGTATTTTCACAAGAGACCTGCAGGGGGAGCTCTGTCGCTGATGTCACTTAGTTCTGCTTTAAAGTGTAGAAAAATGCAACGTCGCATGCTTTTGGGGGCCCTTCAGCACCTTCACCCCCCCAGCTCGACGCCCCTGCTCGTCCTGGAGAGCTCCGTGCGTTTCCCGTCCAGTCGCAGCGCAGCGCCGGGTTTTACAGAGGACAGCGAAGGCAGCACAGCACAGCGCCAGGTTTGCCAGAGGACAGTGAAGGCAGCACAGTGTATCGGCAGTATGGAATTGCAGCGCGGGCTATTCTTAGTTCTGCCTCTGAAGAGCTGAAGGAGAAGTGGCGACTGAAGCCATCGTCCCGGCTGCTGTCGCTAACGATTCAGATGAAATCACACGTTAGGTCATCACGCGGAGTTTAACGCGTAAAATATCCTTCGTGGTTGGATAAATATAGTAGGATAATGGATTAATTGCTAAAGATTAGGTTCAACGTTTGTGGATTTCTGCTGCAAGATTACAGACTACAGCTGGAACAATTAGTCGACAGTCGTATTTCAATGATATCTGGACATCGCAAACTCTAAAACACGTACGAATAGACCGTGGCATTATTAAAGCACACATATTCTGCTACAGTAATTTTTTTTTAGCTTTTAACCCTGTTCTAACAATGTTCTATCATCAAAAACACACCTGAAGTAGCATTCAGTTGCATTCACGCTGTTTTGAGAAATGTTTTTTAGAAAATCCTCTCCCTTCGAGCATCAAACACACTTCCTGCAGAACTGCCTCTGTCCAGGACGCATTTTCAGACTTCATACGTCACTTATCAGAGAATGTTCCGCTGTTTTTAGTCCTTAAATCATCGCTAAACTCGTTCTGAGCATTTCTGCCTCTAAACACGATAACTGCTGCAGCAAATCTGCTTCATAGCATCTTTTCAGCGTTAACTTCACTAGATTGTATGAAGCGCTGGCGCCATCTGCTGGCTGGATGCACTCAGTAAGTGTCATTTCATACTGGCTGATGAATAATAAAAAAAAATGTTTTTGTTATAAAACATGAGATGACAAATTTAAAGGGGACATATCATGCAAAATCTACTTTTTTGGCCCTTAGATACCTTTTATTGTGTACTGTGGGTGTCTGGTAGTGGCTAAAAGTTGAAATTAATCACTTAAGTAGCTGCAGAGATATATTTATATAAATTTTGCAACATATTTCTCAGTTCGTTCGAATATCCGCATTATCTGTTACGTATTTTTGTCTATCACGTCACAGCGGAACTACTAAACAAGGTCAAGAGCTTCCGGCAGAGACCGCCATCTTTATTTTCCTCGTAGCGATTTTGTAGTCCAAGCGCAAAGATGTCAAAGGTGCGAGTGGACAAGTTAAAATGCTCTGTTCTTGGTTGTGTTACCAGCACAACTCATTACACCGACCGCCTGCATCCGAACAACTGAGATCGGCATGGTTACGTTTTATTTTTCGTGGTAATGTACCACCGACAGTGGGGAAAGTTCCGCTTTGTGCGCTAAGCACTTCAAAGAAGGAGTGCTTCAGTAACCTCCGCCAGTACAACGAGGGATTTGCTCAAAGATTGCATTTGATCGAAGGGTCAGTTCCTTCGGTCTATGGAGATGACGATATAGCGGAGCGGTAAGTCAAGAAACGCTGAAACACTGTTTATTAGACCTATTTTTTATCCAGTTATTCTTTACCTGTGTGCTGGCCATTTGTGAGGGATTAGCATTACACCTGGACACCTACACATCTTTTACTCGGCTGTTTTCCAGCTGCTTAGGGCACATGTCTTTATATATACATATAATACATTTATTTTTGAGGTTTTCATAAGGCAGAACTCACATCAGACTGCTCGTAGCTGACGTTAGCATGTCGCTAGCATTAGCGCGCAGCAAGCGTAGCCCGCAGCACCATAACTACGCTGACTGACTCGACAGTAGCCTTTTTCCCCGGACTGTTGTTGCAGTAAGATGGTAAAGTGAGGGTCCATTAGACAACCTGTTAACATCTTTCACACACAGTTAAGCTAACGGAGCGCGTAGCGAATTACATAGTAGTAAACAAACCATTGAGATGCAGCCATTTGAAGTCTTTGCTGCGGAGGATCGTCGTCTTCGATTTCCTCTTGGTCTGTGTCAGACTCTGGCTCGTACATGTGAGGCTGGATGTTGATGTCTTCGCTTGTTTCAATTTTTCGATTGTCATTACGTTTTTTTCTAACTTTGGAGAAGTTTTGGATCCAACAGACGGACTGTGTTTGGGACTACAACAATGGCTGAACGGGGCGGAGTCATGGATGTATTAAATGAACTGGATAAGGTACGCCCCCTCTGACTGTGGTCCCAGATTGATTTGTGGCCGTGCGAGGTACTGCAGCCTCTTAGAACCAGCCTTTTTCTAAAATGTCACATTATAATTGCAAACAGGACTGAATTATTATCGGTATTTAAATAAAATAGAAGGAAATGTTCTTTTCTACCGTTTCTAAAATCACCGAAATTACCGTTTTTATATGAAGTGGGGGATTGTCGTCACGTGGCGCCCTAAAACAAAGATGGCAGCCATCGTTTCAGGAAGTAAAACAAAGATGGCAGCCATCGTATCAGGAAGTAAAACAAAGATGTCAGCCTTCGTATCAGGAAGTAAATGCGGAAGTAAGAAACTTTTTTGGGGTCATGCGCCAATGAGCACTCTCCATAGGGATAAACAGGACGGCCATCTTGGATTCATCTTCCAGGTTTTATTATAGTTCTATGGGCGGAGTATGCATGCAATGCGCATGGGAGGGGGTGGGGTGCGAACTAACTCATTTGCATTTAAAGAGACAGTGCCAAAACAAGGCGCTCAAAAGCGCTCCTTACAAAAGGGGTAAAAGAGAGGCATGTAGAAAGAAAATTAGGAGGAATTCAGACTGTAGATTGCAGGTATAGTTTATTTAGACCCCAGGTAAATGTTTTAAATGTTCAAAAGGTGAAAATAAAAGCATGATATGTCCACTTTAAGGCACTCAAGAGCATGACTAATAACAATACGAAAAATGCAGAATATTCTTGTAAATCGAAATGTCAAAAAGTAAAGAACAATTTGCTATTTTCATCAATACCACATGTGAAGTGATGTAAAGTGTAATGATGGATTTATCTCTACGACAGGTTTGACGAAACATTTCACTAAAATGTAATGAAGATTTTACTCAACATTTTTCCTGTTTCCCGAGTCTGACACTTCATGCAAAGTTTATAATGTCACTTCCTGGTTGAACATGAGCTCAAATATGACATAGATAGTAGTAATTCCACAACTGTTACTTGGCAACCGTTTTGAAAATAAAGGCCAAAATCGATATATACTACACAACAGTTATGATTTGACAAATTATATTACCTATTGACACATTTACATCATTTAAACTGTCAAAAAACATATCAGTTGTCTGTAAATGATCTGTTATTTTCAACGGCGCGTCGCTTTTTGATGACATCACAGAGAACTTAGCACTACTTCCTGTCATTTTAAACCTTTATTTTTCACATTTTCTTCACAAACTGCAAATTCACGGCTGTAAAACTGTGATAAATATTTACCACAAGAGTTATTCGACCAAACTAAGTCATAATTAGAAAAACACGAGAACCTACATATGGACTTTAATGCTCCTGGATTTGTTTAAAATCGTGTTATAATAAATAAACAAACCCTAATTGCAACATTTGTCAGAAAAATTGCATCTGAAGCTATTTAAATTTAGAAAATGCAGTATAAAGGACAGAGGACTCCTGGCTCCATCAGCACTTTCCACACGAAGACAATCTATTCCTCGTCTCCTCAAAGCTGCTCTTAAAATAGTCTGACGATAGTGGCAGAATGTATGGCTGGGAAGGTCAAGACGTCTATTAATACCAATGGTCCGTCCCCCCCGAGGATCCACTCTGGAGATAAAAGGGATCCCACTGTGTCAACATTTTACCGACATTTTACGATTATTATTAGACCATTGAGAACATAAAAAATAAGAATAATAGTAAGAAAACTCAATAAAAACCTGACCTGCTCCTAAAGAACAAACATGGAGCTTTATTTGAACGCTTCAGAGAGAAAAAGACTAATTAAATCACATGACTAACTACTTATTACTAATTAAATGATCTTAATTGGCTCGGCATTCTCTCTCTTCTCCCTCTCTTTTATCATCTCTCCCCTCTCTCTCTCTCTTTTCTATTCCCGCTTCCTTTCCTCTCTCTCTTGTCAATATCTCTGTCTCCTTTTCTCTTTTTTCTCTCTCTCTTCTGTTTCTTCTCTCTTCCCCCCTCTCTCTTTCTCTATTCTCTCCCTCTTCTTTCTTCCCTCTTCTCTCTCTCTTTCTCACTTTTTCTTTCTTTCTTTTCTCTCTCCATTTCATTCACATCTTCTCATTCTCTTTTTCCTCTCCCTCTCTTCTCTACTCTCTCTCTCTATTTTCACTCATTCTCTCTCTTTCTCATTCACATCTCCTTCTCAGTCTCTCTTCCCCCTCGCTTCTATTTCCTCTTTCATTTCTTTTCCCCATCTCCTCTCGCCCCCCCTCTCTCTCTTTATTTCCTCCATCTATTCTCTTTTTTTCTCTCTCTTCCCTCTTCTTTTCCCTCTCTCTACTCATTCTCTCTTCGTCTCTCTTTCCTCTCCTCATTTCTCTCTCTTTTTCATTCACATCTCCTTCTCAGACTCTCTTCCCTCTCTCTTCCCTCTTCTCTCTCTGCTCGTTCTCTCTTCGTCTCTCCCTTGTTCATCTCTCTTTTCTCTCTCTTCCCTCTCCTCTCTCTGCTCTCTCTTCGTCTCTCCCTCTTCCCTCTCTCTTCTCTCTCTCTTGCCTCTCCTCTCTCTGCTCATTCTCTGTTCGTCTCTCTCTCTTCCTTCTCTTTTCTCTCTCTCCCCTCTTCTCTCTCTTATCGTTCTCTCTTCGTCTCTCTCTCTTCCCTCTCTCTTTTCTCTCACTTGCCTCTTCCCTCTTTTTCCCTCTCTCTTCCCTCTCCTCTTTTCTCTCTCTTCTCTCTCCTCGCTCTGCTCACTCTCTCTTCCTACCTCTTCCCTCTCTGCTCGTTCTCTCTTCCTCTCTCTCTCCTCTCTCTGCTCGTTCTCTCCTCTTTTCTCCCTCTTCTCTCTCTGTTCATTCTCTCTTCATCTCTCTCTCTCTCTCTCTCCCCTGTCTCTTTTCTCTCTCTGCTCGCTCTCTCTTCATCTCTTCCTCTTTCCTCTCCTTCTCATTCACGTCTCTCTCTCTCGCGCTCTCTCTCTGCCTTTCATTCACTCCTTCCTCCTCGTTTCACCCTCTCCACTCACAGTCGCAGCGGCCTCCTCCATTATCCCAGCGGCACCTGAAAATCCGACGCGTGTTTCCGTGGCAACAGTTACTTCCTGTCTACATGTATAATTACCAACGCCGCGACGAGGAGAAAGAGAACGAGAATAAAACCACTCCAAATCAGACTCTAATGTGGCTCTCCGGTGGCGCAGAAGTTTGGCGGTGCGATCGCTGTGTCCTTGGGCAAGACACTTCACACGCCATGCTGTGACTGTGGTGTAGAGCGGTGGGCAATAAAGTGTTAATCGAATAATAATTTTTTAAAAATGGACAACTGTCAATCCTCTGTCAGTAAAAACATAAGATTTGGAGCAGATTCAACCAGAAATTTGATTGTTTCACGCGTTAAATCAATTTAGGGCTGAAACAAGTTAATCAATTAATCTCAACTAATCGATTGTTTCAATTCGATTCAATTTGACAATCAACTTATTGTTTTTTGAACTATACACAACTTCCAAAACGTGTTATGTGCCGAGAAAGAATGTGTTATCAGCAGAAATTCACCTCAAATGACACAAGAAACATGTTAAACGTTTTAATCAAAAATGTGACGTCAACAAAATTCCAGAACGGAGGCGACTGGAGGCAAAGTGAAGTCGACTGTAAATGTTTCAATGATTCTCTCACATTAGATCTAAATTCTACTGGTTTTAAGTGTTTGTGTGGGAAAAAAGCAACACATTTGAATTTCCAGTGTAGAAAGGTCAGTTAGTTTGCTTTTCTGTAACAAACGATGGACAAAATACCATGTTCTCGCCATAAAATTGTATTTTAGCTTCAAAAGAATCTAATGTATGGAATAGTATCTAATATATCTCTAGATAAAATGAAAAATTATTGTGGGCTCAACATTTCTGTGAATATTTTTCCAATAAAACCCATAAATCTGGATTGTTCCTTCATCAAAAATGCAAAGAGTTTATCATAATTTCCTCAAACATAATGTATAATACAATAATAAATGTGTTTAAAGCAGCTCTGATGTCACTCACATGTGTCTGAGGCTTTTACTGACACTAAATCATCTACATTTGTCATATTTTGTGATATTCTGAGGTTAATCCCAGTTTCTCAGTGAAATCACATCATGTTGCACTTCACTTTTGCCTCCATTCTGAATTTAGAATGTTTTTGTTTACACACTTTTAAAGGGTCTATTTGTTGTAAGTGTCTTTGAGGACGATGTCAAGCAGCATTTTTAGCTGCCTCTCGGTTAAATATTGTTAAAATCTCATTTTCACAGGCCTTTCACGTTCTAAACAACTAATCGATTAATCCAAAGAATAATCGGCAGACTAATCGATTACCAAAATAGTTGTTAAATTGTCTAAATAATTCAAGTCAAACAAAATATTAAAAACTTCACTTGTATCTCAACTCATTATTGCACTTATTGGCACATATAGTAGAGAATTAGGCAAGTCAGTTTTGCATAACAACATTTTAGTCATGATTGTAGTGACAAAATATATGTTTAGCCAAAAATGTAAAATTATACTGAACTAGTAAATATGTCACATGGCAAGTGTTGTTTTTGACAGATGTTGAGTGTCTTGTCTATTATTAAAACAAATAAAAATGACCTCAAAAAGAGACAGATCCAGGTGAATCTTCCAAACGAGACAAAAGTGGGGCTGTTCAATTTGGTCAAAAATCACAATCACAATTATTTGGCTCATAATTGAAATCGTGATTATGTCAACATTTACCTGTGTGGCCCTGATCCGAGGTGTGGACTTGCCACTTGTGACTATTTTAATGATTTGACTTTAAAAAAAACTGGACGAATGCTGCCTTCACGTGCTCTGGAAAACATGCTCCTTTCCTCTTGTGAAGTGCTTTCATAGTCGTAGTAAAACGAAACTGTTAAAAACACACTTTATCTGGACAAACATATGAAAATACAGAGTCAACAAGTAAAAGCGTGTGAGGCAGTCTACTATAGGTCGCTCGGGGAAAAAATCAAGAATTTAACATGTTATTTTATTACACAAAATGGAAATAGAGACGCTGCTCAACGTGTGTAAACTATTTAATCATGCAGCATCAAAATACTGTGCTAACAGGCGGAAATAACGCTTAATAATTTAAAATTGTGATTCTTTTCCGTTTTTTTCCGCCATAGTGAGAGGTCAAAGGTTATTTTCTACACGGCAACTCGAGCAGTAAAATTGTTTCCCACTAGAAATGACGAGATAAGGGGCGTTCACGGGCGATTTCCCACTGGTGAACTGGTATTTACCATAATTCCCAGAGCACTTGAAGGCAGCATAAGACTTTGTTCGATTTGATGCTTCTCCTCGAAAAAATAAATGTGTTTTTTACAGTTTTCTCTCTACAGTTGATACCGAGATGGCACTAGGACGTTTTCAAAAGACGAACCATTCACAAAAATCATATGAAATGCAACGATATCTGTCATTTTCTGTCATTTTCTGCAAAGATTTGAAACTCAAAGTAGAGGAGTTGGACTTGAAGAGTTGAGACACTGAGCACTTGAACCTAACGCATTATAATATTTTTAGTACAACTTCATAATAACAACACCTTAATTATCTGTAATTAAGAAGGAACAAAGACCTGATTCGTAATGAACAAATAGTTGAATAAGAATGATTCAGGCTTAGTAAGTACTTAAGAGCAGGAGTAAGAGCTCGGGGAATTAATTAAGCCTGAATTATTAATAAACTATTTGTTCATTATGAATTAAACCTTTGTTCGTGCTTTATTGAGGTTAAAAGTGTCGTTATTATAAGCCATGAGACAAGCTTTGCTCCAGGTTTTGCAGAATATAAGTGCACGTACTGTATAATTCTGACTGAGAACATTTGATTAAAACCACGATTATAAAGTAGCACATACAGCACAAATATATAGCAATATTTCTGCACTTTTGTGGATAGTTTTTCGGTCCATTCACATTTTTTTGCAATGCAGAACTATCCATTTATGAAAACCATGTAAATGATGAGAAATGGCCATTGTTTGAATACTGAATTATAAAGGCTTTTGCAACATGACTGCACTGAAAAAGAGTGAATGTTGTCCCTGTGTCTCAATATTTGTAATAAAGTGTAAAAATGACCAGTCCAGGCCTAATAAAACGCAAGGACTGCTTCCAATATCCCCGTGCGTGCGTCCTGCGTGTCCTGATCTCCTCCACTGGCTCTGACACCACGTTGCATTTCCACTCCACGGTGGGGACAAACACGGGGGAAGCCGAGGAGGCGCGCGGCGGGCAAACGGCGTGAAAACCCCCCGAAAACCCCCCTACGACCGCGTCATGGAACATTTGCGGAACCGTGGGCCCTCCCCTGTAGCTCTCCTCGCCTTCCTTCTCCCACCCCCCGTCATTAAAAGGCGTCCATCCCCGCGCAAGAACGACCACAGGCGCAAACGCACGGGCGCGGGACGCACACTGGCGCTGGCACCGAGCTGCCGCGGCCGGAGCGGCGGTGACGCACGGCCACGGCGGCCAGAGAAACCATGACCCAAACACGCACAGCAATGGTGGAATGACGGAACGGGGGGAGGAACGAGGCAGGACTTACCCGGGATTGAGAGCAGCGGCGCCGGGTCGGAGCTGGACGCGGCCACGGTGCGCGTAAAAGGCGGCGGCTCTCCGGAGAATGCGTGCGCGCCGGTCCGTGGTCGGGTTTGTGGTTGTTTTGGAGGAGAAGGAGCTCCGAGGAGGGGACAGGGATCGGGTTTGCGCCGTCAGCGAGCTTCAAATGTCCCACACACACACACGCCTCCCCTCACGCTGCTGCTGCGGAGGCGGCCGGTAGAGGGCGCCGCAGAGGAGGAAAAGTGTCATTGAAAAGGCTTTGGTGGAAATAACAAGAGGATGATGGCATTTTGGTTCATTAATCACTGCGTTTACCAAAAGTGCAAGCTTAAATACCATTTAAAAGTTTGTAAATAAATACATTTTAGATTCCAGAATGAACAAAGGCAAAAGTGAAGTGGTATATAATGCACTTTAACGACAGAAAATCACAAAATATGAAAAATCACAGTGGTTTTGGCAAATGAAAACACTCAGATACATGTGAGCGACATCAGTGCCTGCTTTAAACACATTTACAGTTATAC
The DNA here is from genome assembly GCA_019453435.1 of Rhinogobius similis. Lineage (NCBI taxonomy): Eukaryota > Metazoa > Chordata > Actinopteri > Gobiiformes > Gobiidae > Rhinogobius > Rhinogobius similis. The sequence goes on from CM033638.1 coordinate 21,870,411, forward strand.
CTTACATTATGTCAATTTAATATGAGATTAAATAGACACTTACCATTTTGGATGAAGGATAAATCCAGATTTTTTGGTTTTACAGGACACATACTTACAGAAATGCTGAACCCTCAATAGTTTTTTATTTCATTTTCTTCAGAAGATTATACTTTTTGTGAAACTCAAATTGTTTTGAGTGTATTTTTCCCCCAAAATCATTTGTAACAGAAAAAATGAGGTCAAATATGTATTTTTCTGTATTTTACATTATTTGTCAATTTAATATGAGATTATAATGGACACTTACCATTTTGGATGAAGGAAAAATCCAGATTTTTAAGTTTTACTGGTCAAATACTCACAGAAATGCTGAACCCTCAATAGTTTTTCATTTCATCTACAGATATATTACATACTTTACCACAGATTATACCTTTAAAGAAGCTCAAATAGTTTTAAACCTTTTCCCCCAAATCATTTGTAACAGAAAAAAATGACAGATCAAATATGCATTTTTCTGTATTTTACAATTATTTGGAAATGTTAGGTTTAAACAAAAATGCAATCAAGAGGCTAAACTGTTTAAGAGCATCATAATCTCATCAGATTAGGCCAGATCTTTTAATTGGATCTTCACTATCACTTTAATCTAGTCCTGGATTAGAGGACGACATGCAACGAGAAAAAGGAAAGTGGATTCAGGATTAGATACAGATAAATATTTACAAGTTTCATTGGAAAATCAATTACTTCCACCTGTATAATCCGTGGCTTTAGTTCTGATGGCTTCTTTTTAAATTGCTGTAGAAAAGGTGAACAAAAATAAACAAAGTAGACGATGTAGAAGACCTGATACTTTCTGTTGTTGTGTGACATTCTGAAACGACGCAGATAAAATATAAAAATCATGTTTATTTTAAAATTTGCACTTAACATACGAAGCAAAATAATGCAAAAGACAGTTACAATTCCACTCGTTTCGTTATAATCCTCATCATCTCAGAATTCAGAAACTATAGGCCCTTTAAAAGTCAGTAAACAAAAACTAATTTAAAATAAATCCAGAACGGAGGCCAAAGTGAAGTGCAACATAATGTGATTTGACTGAGAAACTGGGATTAACCTCAGAATATCACAAAATCTAAAATATTTTAGATGATTTAGTGTCAGTAAAAGCCTCAGACACATGTGAGTGACATCAGAGCTGCTTTAAACACATTTATTATTGTATTTTACATTATGTTTTAGGAAATTATGATCAACTTTTTGCATTTTTGATGAAGGAACAATCCAGATTTATGGGTTTTACTGGAAAAATACTCACAGAAATGTTGAGCCCACAGTCATTTTACATTTTATCTAGCGATATATTAGATACTATTAAATAAATTAGATTCTTTTGAAGCTAAAAATACAATAAGGCTAGAAAATTGTATTTTGTTTGTTATAGAAAAGCAAACTAACTGACTTCTACTCTGGAAATTCAAATGTGTTGCTTTTTTCCAACACAAACACTTAAAACCAGTAGAATTTAGATCTAATGTCAGACAATCATTGAAACATTTACAGTCGCCTCCGTTCTGGAATTCTGATGACGTCACATTTTAAAGGGTCTAGTGTCATATAGTTTTGATTTAAACAAAATTCAATGTAAAATTGCACACACTTTGCATTGATTCAGTACAACAAATTCCTGAAAACTGATCTATCAATAATAAAAAGTTTCAGTGCAGTTCATAGACATTCTACGTAACACACATTTAATAAAATTTCCCTTCAGATCCAAACAGTTTAACTCCTAATCGCTAAAAATCACATTACGTTTGCGGAGATTTAAGGTGCGTGTGGTTTTAAGTGTTGTCGTTCAAGCCGCTCCTGTGATCTTGAGCGTCCAGGCCCACAGGCAGGGCATCTGGTTTAAAGACAGCGGAGGCAGGAGCACCTTCAGCCCGCTCGGCTTCCCGGACTCCCATTTCAGAGCGCCGTGACCCAACAGCTCCACCTACAGGGACGGAGGACAAGGGGGGGTGAAGAAAAACGACATTTTTTTGTGAAGATTTGTTGGGTTGTACAAAAAAAATTACAGAATGATTAAAAAAAAAAAACTACAAAAACTACAGAACTATTGTGTTGCAAGAAGTAAACCTGTCACACTAAAACAATAATATTAATCTGCAATGACACATACTGACACACACTGGGTTTGAGATGGGGACAATAGACATTTTTCTGGAGGTGAATAGGAAAAAATCTACAGGCAAAACTCTTTTTTTTTTTGTTTGTTTGTTTTTTGCAAACAACAAACATGTCCAATCTGCTCCTAAAGATGTTTTATTCTTCCATTGAATCCAAAATGTTTGTTTATGTTACAGGAGATTATGATGAACTCTTCGCATTTTTCATGAAGGAAAAATCCAGATTATCAACATTAACTGGAAAAATACTGACAGAAATTATGAACTCACAATAATTTTTCATTTTATCTACAGATATAGCACATACTTTACTACAAATTATACTTTTTATGAAGCTCAAATACAATTTTAAAACTAGAAAACAGTACACTGTCCATCCTTTGTAACAGAAGAGCAAACTCACCGACGTTTCTACCCTGGAAATTCTAATTAGTTGCTTTTTCCCGTCACATAACGACTTAAACCATCAGTGTTTCGATCTGATGTGAGCGAATTACTGAAAATGAATTACAGATTACTTAATTTTGCCTCAATTCTGGAATTTTGACGACTGAGCATTTAAAAGGGCCTCCAAAAGTCGTGAATAGGCAAATCATGATTAAAATCGGGCCAAAAATAATCTAGTGTAAAAAGGGTACAGAAGGTCATACACACTTTACAAAAACATTGCTCATTTTTCATATTTGGAATGATTTGGAAAGTAATTATTGTGAGATCTGGCTCTTTAACAGTTTAGCCTCTGATTGTATTTTTGTTTAAACCTAACATTTCCAAATAATACAGAAAATACAGAAAAATACATGTTTGATCTGTCGTTTTTTCTGTTACAAATTATTTGGGGGAAAAGGGTATAAACTATTTGAGCTTCATTAAAGGTATAATCTGTGGTAAAGTATGTAATATATCTGTAGATGAAATGAAAAACTATTGAGGGTTCAGCATTTGTCATTATTTGTCCAGTAAAACCTAAATATCTGGATTGATATCTGGAATATCTGGAAGTGTCCATTATAATCTCACATTAAATTGACAAATAATATAAAATACAGAAAAATACATATTTGACCTCATTTTTTCTTGTGAGACTCACCTGGGTTTTTCCCTCGGTGGGCACCGGTTCACCCAGGACCACGGCTCCAGAGTCGGGCCACTGCATCAGGAAGGCAAAGACGGCCTTCTCCTGAGGCTTCGCCGTGTACCTGATTGGAAAGAAACGGCTTATTTTGTTCTTTCTTGATTGGAAAAAGGTGCTGTACTTATTCTCCAATTAAAAATAATCTTGATCTAATTGTTTATTGCGTGAAGTTCTGTTCCTGTTCAATTCAAGTTCAGTCCTTAGTTCAGTCCAAATTCAATCCAAATTCAGTTCTGGATTGATCCAAGTTAAGTCCTAGTTAAATCCAAGTTCAGTGCCCAGTTTGGTCCTTAGTTCAGTCCAAGTTCAGTCCTGGACTGGTCCAAGTTAAGTCCTAGTTAAACCAAGTTCAGTCCTTAGTAAAGTCCTAGTCAAATACTGGTTCAGTCCAAGTTAAGTACCCAGTTTAGTCCTAGATTGGGCTTGTACTTGTTAAATTCAAGTTCAGTCCTTAGTTCAGTCCAAATTCAATCCAAATTCGGTTCTGGATTGGTCCAAGTTAAATCCTAGTTAAATCCAAGTTCAGACCCTAGTAAAGTCCTAATAAAGTCCTGGTTCAGTGCGCAGTTCTGTCCAGGTTTAGTCCCTAGTTCAGTCCAACTTCAGTTGTTAATTCAGTCCAAGTTTTGTCTAAATCCAGTCTCTAGTTCAGTCCAAGTTCACTCCAAGTTCAGTACTTAGTTACGTCCTTGTTAAGTTCTAGTTAGGTCCTAGTACAAGTTCTGTCTTGTTTCTAGTCCTGGTTCAGTCTTGACTCGGTCCTACTTCAGTCCTGCTTCAGTCCTGGTCCAATCCTACTTTAGTCCTGCTTCCGTTCTGGTCCAGTCCTGCTTCAGTCTTGATTCAGTCCTACTTCAGTCCGGGTTCAGTCCCGCTTCAGTCCTGGTCCTGTCCTGCTTCAGTCCTGGTCCTGTCCTGCTTCAGTCCTGGTCCTGTCCTGCTTCAGTCCTGGTCCTGTCCTGCTTCAGTCCTGGTCCTGTCCTGCTTCAGTCCTGGTCTAGTCCTGGTCCTGTACCATATATGTGGCGTGACAGAGTCGTTCTGAGCCCTCCAGGCCGATGTGTTGTAGATTCCTTCCCCGTTGACCTTCAGCCACTGTCCCATCTGCCTCAGACGCTCCTCAAAGATGGGCGAGATCCTGCCGTCGTGAGTGGGACCCACGTTCATGAGCAGGTTTCCTCCACACGAGACCGTTTCTACCAGAGTCTGAGAGGAGCAGACACGGAAAACTTACCACAAACAGATAATTCAGTCAGAAAATAAAACAGATCAGCGCATTTAACCTTGGAAAAACAGATGGATTCTTAATCATTGTTTTATTTGTGAGGTTGTGGGCAAAGATTATCATTTTGACACACTTAAAGCACACAGATTCTGCTACAGTGACTGTTTTGAGCTTTAAACCCTGTTCGAACAATGTTCAGTCATCAAACACACACCTGAAGTAGCATTCAGCTGCATTCACGCTGTTTTGAGGAATGTTTATCAGAAAATCCTCTCTCTCCGAGCGTCAAACACACTTCCTGCTGAACTCCCTCGATCCGGGACGTATTTTCAGACATCACTTATCCAAGAATATTCCACTGTTTTTGGTCCTTAAATCATCGCTAAACTCGTTCTGAGCATTTCTGCCTCTAAACACAATAACTGCTGCAGCAAATCCACATCAGAACGTCTTTTCAGCGCTAACTTCACTAGACTGTATATTGCGCTGGCGCCATCTGCTGGCTGGATGCACTCAGTAAGTGTCATTTCATAGTGACTGATCATAGAATAAATAATCAATTTTTATTATATTTTTTTTAAACATGAGATTGCAAATTTAAGGCACTCAAGAGCATGTTTAAAGGCTAAAAACAATAAGAATAATTCTAAACATGTTTCCTTTAAAAATAGTTTAAAGCTACAGTGTTGACGGTGGGGCTGTGCAATTAATTACATTTTAAAGATGAAGAGATTCAATCAAGTCTAATCATCAGTAAACATTTTTATTGGTCGACTAATTAATTTATTTAGGGATTTATATGGAACGGCAGCAAAAAGGATTAAGATGATGAGAGTTAGTTGAAGATTTTGGAGTGAATCATGATCTCTAACATATAAACACACTTTTTCTTAGTATTTTTTGTGAAATTAGCAGTTTAAAGTGCCTCTGACAGGTTGGACTAAGCATGTGACTAAAATGCAGTTAAGATAAATATATTTCAAAGTCTACTAAAATACTTTACAAATTTTATCCCGGTTTAGCCATTTTGCAGGTTTTTAATTTCATTTCCTGGTTGTAAATGATGACATCATGCTAGGAAATTACCATAGCAACCATCTGTACAATTGGGTAAAAACTCCTCTGTCACAGATGCGAACACCTTTATTTGGTTGAATTAATGCTTAAAGGGTAAAAAAGTAGTTTGTTATTAATAATTCCATATAGCCTTTGTCTCCCCACTGTGATCTCATCAATCATGTTTACTTCCTGTAACTTTCAACAGATTTTTACCCTTTTCTCCACAAACGGCTGAGTGATTCTATTATTTATATTGATAAGAGGCACTAATACAACAAATAAAGTCAAAATTCAAAAATGATAAAAATCTGTCATACGCACTTTAAACTTCTGTGCAGCTGTGGTCATTTGAGAGCAGTTTAGGTCCGATGCATAGAGATACTAAACATTATTTACAGCTTTTGCCACGCCCCCTTTTAGTCGACTAATCGGTCGATTGGACAGGTAATTAGTCGACCAAAATGTTCTTTAGTCTACAGCCCTGATCTTCTGACTTCATCTAGGACTTCTTCTTCTCAAAACACAGAGATGTTCATTTTTGTCAATATCGCTCACTCCTGTGTAAATTTGTCCTGATTTCCTGTACGTTCGTGGACTCACCGACACGAGATCCTGAATGCTGAGGTAGTCCTTGAGCGGTGCGTTCCTCCTGTAGCCCCAGCTCACTTTGTCGATGGTCATGCAGTTTTCCCACTTGTGCTTGAGCAGATGGCCGGGCTGGTACCGGTCGTTGCAGGTGTAGTACCCGCCGTGCTTGCAGATGGAGCCGTAACCCCAGCGGTCGTTCGTCACCACCGTGTCCCGCACCGGGCTGAAGAAGAAAGGAGGGAAAAGGGGGTGAAAGACTGACGAGCAAGACAGTAATATCGATTTTATCACGATTCATGTGCACTTTGTATTTTTCTGTTGCCTTTAACAGAGCTGCACCATTTAGGAAAAATATCGAATTGTTATTTTTCTGACCAGTGTGATTAAGATTAGATTTGAGTTATAATAATTCAGTTCAAACTCCCTTTTTTGTCACTTTTTGTCATGTTTTTGTCATGTTCACTTGTGTTCGTCATATTTAAACGCATCTTTGTCACTTTTAGTCGTGTTTATTGAAGTTTTTGTTGCATATGAGTGCATTTTTATCACTTTTGGTCTCGCTTTTGTGGCTTGTTTCAGAACATGTTTGTACAAATCCAAACTACAGTGTCAGCAGTTTTTATTCAAATCAAAGCAACACATTTTGTTGTTTGTGGAAGAAATTGTTGCCCTTCAAAAATTGCAGTCTTTGTGATTTGCTAATTGCATCCATTAAAATTGCGATTTTGTGTGGATTTGGTTTAATTGTGCAGCTCTGGTCTTTAAGAGGTAAATAAAGTCATTTGCTCAGAGGCTTCAGAGGCTAAACAACAGGAGAAAAAGTGTGTTTGGACAGACAGCTGCATTAAAGACAAACAGTGAATCACCATTTCACAAAAACAGCAGATTGTCACAGGGACCAGCTCAGGATTCGATTTTTATCACCGAATCACACAGCACTACCTGGAAACATTAATTCTGAATCTGTTCAACACCAAAAGATTAGTTATTGAGCTTATAACGGCGGTAAAAGTATTTTGCCATTTCATCTGCAAACCTGTGGGCCCAAAACAATTATTCTGAAGGCCACATTTAGCCCCCGGGCCATAGTTTGAACACCCCTGGTTTGGATTTTTTAGTTTTTATAGTTATAGACTTTATTTACATTTACTTTACATCAATGTCTTTTTAATTTATTTTTTGTTTGTTTCGTTGTTGTTTTTGCAAATTTCTGTCACTTTTATACCACCGGTACAAATGTCACTTTACTTTGTTTTGTATGAATGTATTAATTGTTTGAAAATGGACATCAATCAATCAGCTGATATAAGAATAGTTGCGTCAGTAGCAAATAAGCTTGCATCAACGCTAAATTCAGTTCAGAAAACTTTATTTATCCTCAAAACTTATTTATTTATCCTGTGTTTGCAGTCAGAGATCGAAGCATAAAAACTAAAGCTCATACAGAGGAATTCAGGTCAAGTGCAAGTGCAATAGAAGCTGAAGTGCAAATGAGACATAAAGTGCAACAGTCTTTGATGCACAAGGTTCAAAGGCCAGAGATAACAGACAAATCATTCAACGACATAAACGGTTCACAACAGTCGGTGTCAAATGAACCCAGGGTCTGAAGTAAAGATCGATGCCACCGTTTCCCACCACATTTCTACTGATTATATTGATTTTCTATTAACTGTATTCTGTTGTGTGTAATCGGGCTGTAGTCGACTGAAGAAATTCTTGGTCGACTGAAGAGCTGTCCTATCGACAATTAATCGACTAAAAAGGTTGGTGTGACAGAACTATGAAGTACCACTCTGTAAATTTTTTTGTAACTAATATGTTACAAAAAGAACAAAGAAATTTAAACCTGGTTCTGTCCATTTTTCAGATTGAAAAGTCCCAAATGTGCAATTTTGGCCGTTTTTACGCATAAAATGCCTCATTTCGACATGAAAACATGACATGATGAAGAGCTTGTAATACATTTTTTTCTTACATTTATGCGAGTAAACTACAGAAGAAGTTTACAATTAACGATTTTTCCCTTTTCACCTGCCTCTGACAGGTTGGACGACTCATTTACCTAAAATGCAATTAAGATAAATATATTTCAAATTCTACTCAAATCTTTACGAATTTGACCCCAATTTAGCTATTTTTTTTAGGTGTTTACTTCTTCGTTGTAAATGATGACATCACACTAGGAAATTACCAAGAAACATCCTGAACAAAACTCACCTAAGGTCTTAGATTTGCTTATTTGACAAAGAAACAACACAATGTGAACAACTTTATTTTGTTGAATCACCGTTTAAATCAGAGTTGTCATAACTTTTTCCATCGAGGGCCACATATTGAAATGTAGACCAAGCGGAGGGCCACAAATCAATTGTGAAACGTAAAAAAAAGCTGCATTTACCTGATGTTTTAAGCACCACCACATCTACATTCAGTCTCAGTGCCTTAATATCAGGTCTGTGTCGCACCAAAATGTTAGTTATTTAGGTTAGAATTGTAGAAAATCTGAAATGTGCTGTAAATAGTACTTATCAGGACAATGTGGGCCAATTCACCTGGAAGCCTGAGGGCCAAGAAAAAAATTGGTCTGAGGGCCGCATTTGGCCCCCGGGCCTGAGTTTGGACATGCCTGGTTTAAAGGGTCAAAAAAGTTGTTTCTTTTGTGTAAATTATGCGTAACCTCTCTCTCCCCACTGTGTCATCAGTTCGTTTACTTCCCGTAATTTTCAACACACTTTTCACAGTTTTTTCTCCACAAACAGCTCCTGATTTGTGTAAAACTATCATTTATATCCACAAGCGGTATCAATACACTGAATAAAGTTGAAATTATAAAATCATAAAAACCTGTCCTGCGCACTTTAACAGTCGCGGCCCTCACCTGTCGTTGTAGAGCCAGGCCAGGAACCCGGTGCTGTTCCAGTACTTGTCGGGCGCGTCCCCGTCTCCGTCGGACCACAGCAGGTCGGGCTTGAACTTGGTCACCAGCTCGTACAGCTCGGGCAGCGTCTTGGTGGTGGGGAAGTAGTTGGTGGTGTACCCGTTGTCCTTGTCCAGCAGGTAGAGCGGGTTGAACCACTCGAACATAGAGTGGTAGAGCCCCAGGCGCAGGTCGCTGTGGGCGCGCAGAGCCGTGGACAGTTCATCCACCAGGTCGCGCTTCGGCCCCACGTCCACCGCGTTCCAGTTCCACGAGTTTTTCGAGCCCCACAGAGTGAAACCTGGAGCGCGGATGAACAAACAAAACACAAAAAAACAAAAACACATGGTAAGTGCGGAGCTCGGGATCGTGACGTCACCCAAATGATAGTTCTAGCTGAGTTAAAATGTCTTGATTTCAGGATATTGATCTGAATTTCGGACGTTTTGACTTGTTTAGATCCGTGGAGACGATTTATTTAATGGAACTAGATTGTTTTACTTGTTTCAAACTGTTTGTGACTTGTTTCAACACATTATTTCTTACTTCAATCCAAATTATCTGTCAGTGGTTAAGATCATTTTACTTACCACTGACAAATGTATTTTCTGATTTTAAGCAAAATTATCGCAGGATCCGTCAGAAATACCTTGAAACCCGTGAAATATTCTGCATCACATCAACAATTAAATCTCATGGAGTCAAAACTTCTCAAATCCAGATAAAAATGATAAATTCAAGCCATTTTAAGCTTGGATAGATTTACATTTTTTCCGTGCTGCTAAACTTAACATGCCAAATAAAAGTTTAATCTCAGTGTTAATTCAAAAGTATTTTAACATTATATATTGATACATTTATTTACCAGAAGTGACTCAGGAGTTTATCAGGTTCTTCCATGGATTTTTTGTTCACTTTTTTTTACATCGTTTTGGCTAATGTTTCTCTACGTAAGTTTAAAGTGCGTATGACAGGTTTTTATGTTTTTCTAATTTTTACTTTATTTAGTGTATTGATACCTGTTGTGAATATAAATTATAGTTTTACACCAATCAGGAAGCTCTTTGTAGGGAAAAATTGAAAAGTCATTTGAAAATGACAGGAAGTAAACACATTGATGACGTCACACCGGGGAGACAAAGGTTATGCATAATTTACAGAAAATAAACAAAAATTTTTTGACCCTTTAAACATTGATTCAACAAAATAAAGGTGTTGAAATGTATTTTTCTTTGTCAAATAGAAATATCTGTGACATTAGATGAGCTTTGGCCCCGTGTACAGGATGGTTTCTTGGTAATTTCCCAGTGTGATGTCATCATTTACAAACAGGAAGTAAAGTTAAAAACCTAATAAAGTAGCTAAACGATAAATTCAAATGATAAATTCAAGTCATGTTCAGGCATGTTTTGTTGAGTGTTTACAGCTTCATTAAAGGTCCCATAACATGCAAAATCGACTTTTCAGAGGTTTTAACCTTCCTACAGTGCTATTTGGGCCTCGTATGTTGTGCCCAAAGTGGTTTTTTGATTGATTCCCTCATGTTTTCGCTAGAGAACTGTCTTTTCCGTCCCCCTCGGCTGAGCAGCAGACGGGGGCTCATCCCATGGATGACGCGGTGTTTAAGCCACGCCTCCAGGAAGCGCGCAGCCGCAGAATAAAAACAGCTAATGCTAATGCTACACAGTAATTACACGATGGATACGACAGACAGAAGAGTTAGCTTGTTATTTACCAAACGGCAACGTCCGTCGTCGAGGTACTGCATGATCGTCAAACTCCAGGTCAGATCCAGGACGTAGGACTCAGCACGACGCACCGTCAGGACGGATAAAATGTTTATTCAGCGTTTGTGTATCGCTGTTTACCGGAGCACACGGCGCATGCGCACTATCTCCGCTCTAGGCTTCGGCACAAGTTGGGCGGGGGAGGCGCGCGAGTTGGGCGGGGGAGGCAGCCTGCTCTCTGTTCGGGGGGGTCAGATCTCAGAGTGAGCCGTTTGCTTTTGCAAGGAGGGGGGCCAGTCCAAGAAATGGGTGTTTTTTTGGAAACTGTTATGTTATGGATATTGCACAACGCAAAAATGTATCAACAAAGCCCTTAGAATAGACTGTGTAAAGGGCAAAATAGCAGAATATGGGACCTTTAAATGATCTTCTCCGGTCAGTACACAGCAAAAAAAGTAAATCTATCCAAGCTTAAAATGGCTTGAATTGATCATTTTTCTCTGGATTTGAGAGGTTTTGACTCGATGAGATTTAATTGCTGATCATACGATAATTTTGCTTAAAATAAGAAAATACATTTGTCAGGGGCAAGTAAAATGATTTTAACCACTGACATATAATTTGGATTGAAGTAAGAAATAATGTGTTGAAACAAGTCACAAACGGTTTGAAACAAGTCAAATAATCTAGTTCTGTTAAATAAACCATCTCCACTGATCTTAACGTTGGAAATTCAGATTAATAGAGAGACACTTTAACTCATCTAGAACTTCATCATTTGCAGTGTACCTTCGTGGTGTTTCGTCGTGAGCACGATGTACTTGGCGCCTGACGCGGAGAAGATGTCCGTCCACTCCTTTGGGTCGAAGAACTCGGTGGTGAAGAGCGGCGCGAAGTCCTGGTACGTGAACTCAGGCGGGTAGTTCCTCTTCATGAACTCCACGTACGCTGGCATCTTGTTGTGCCAGTAATTCCTGGAGGACGAGGAAAACAGTACTTTAACATATGGCTGGGTGATACGGTGATAAAAATTGAATCATGAGCTGATCCCTGTGACAATGTGCTCTTTTTGAGAAATCGTCGTGTCATGATTGACTGTTTATCTCTTTAATGCAGCTGTCTGTTCAAACACACTCTTTCTCCTGTTGTTTAGCCTCTGAAGCCTCTGAGCAGATGACTTTATTTACCTCTTACACCTCTAATTTTTTTAGATTTACTATTTCAAACTGTATGTATGTATGTATTAAAGTTTATTTTTAAAATGGGCTGTACTTAAAAAATGACCAATGCACCTGAAACAGACTTGAACGGATAGAGATGAGAGTAAATTGTCTTAAAGCGTGTCCTAAAGGTAAAAACAAATCTAAAATAATGATTGAGTTTAGAATCAGAAAAGGGTTTACTGCGATTGTAAACTAGGAATTTATTTCACAGATGTCGTGCAACATAAAACATGATTGATTTCTCTTTATGAATTTTCTTTTTTCCGAGGAACTTTTCCAACGGATGATGCCGTTTTAATTCAGTATTTTAATACATGTTCTGTTTTAATACACTTTTAAAAGAGTAGTAATTTAAAATATAAACTATGACAAAATAATAAGAATAAAAGAATAAGAATATAGCCGCAAGTGACTGATTGCCTGTGGCACGCCGCCTCCGCTCCGCAGTGCAGGATTTTCCTCATAAAATATCTGTTGCCAAATCCGTGGCACTACCGCACCTCCTACTTCTCATATTTCACTGAAAATGTCTAAAATTTGGTCAAAGTTTGCGGCTGTGCCGCACAGAGACCATAATAGTTGTGCTAAAATCTTGGATAACTTTTGGTGTCACACTCCTCAAGATAATTTTCATCAAATTTCAGGATGATCGGGATTACACCCGAGGAGGAGTTTGTAAAAGTGTAAATTTGAGCGCTTTATCCATTTTCCCATTGGAATAACATAGGATGTTTCTGTCATTTGTAAAATGCTGGGTAACTTTGCGGCTTTGCCGCAAGGAGACCATAATATTTTTCCAAAAAAATGTGATAACTTTTGGTGTGACACTCCTCAGGATGATTTTCACCACATTTCACCTTGGTCGGGTTTACGCCCAAGGAGGAGTTCATTAAAATACGTAATGAATAAATATGAAAATTTTAGACATTTTGCAATTTTCCCATAGGAATAAAATCAGATGTTTCTGTCATATAAAAGTTTGCTTTGGTCTGTAGGAGGCGTTAATGTGTCAAATTTTATTTTTGCACATCAAGTAGGTTTCAGGCAAGGAGTTTAACAACTGATGCAAATTTGATGTAATTGAAATTCTGGACAGAGTGTAAAAGTTACACAAAAATAACTTCAAAAAAAATTGCTGAGTCATGCTTATCAAACATCATGTGGGGCGGACGGCGTTGGCATAATAATAATATGTTTTGCTTCTCTTGTCACGATCTACCTCTGACAAATTTCATGATTGTACGATACCTGTTCTACCCGTTTTAATTGGCACTTCCTTATCTCGAAATGCATTTTTGTACAGTTGGGGGCCGCTGACGCACCATATTTATTTCGGCCAAAATGTAGAGGCACGATTTTTAGATGTAAGCAAATTTTCCTGACTTTTCGTCAGTGTTCACTGGGTGAAAAATAGGGGGGTTGGTCCCAAGAAGGAGAAGAAAGAAGAATATTCCAATGCGATGTTTCCCACTTTTTTTTTTAATTTCATAAACTATACATATTCGTCATGGTATGGGTCCCCTACTGACGGACACTTTCGAGATTTTTGAGTGGGCTCCGCCCACTTTCTGGACATATATACAATAATAATGTTCAATTTTTGCATTATATTGTTATATGCACGGGACGTGCATGAGTTGGGGTATGCGTTAAGGCCAATTCATACTTCATAAGAAGTACGAACTTTGTTCGTGCGCCTCAGGTTGTAAGAACAAGAACAAACTTCGTTTCGGCTCTGGCATTCATACTTCAGCTCAAGCGCCGCAGCCGAAATCATTCAGACCCCGCCCCCCGTGATCCCAACAACTGTTTCCACGCTGTTTCTATGGAGATTACCATCGCTGACAGCTCAGTTGATATCGTTTTAGCAATGACAGATGTAGTTTTTGAGTGGATGAGAGAGGAGGAGGGAGAAGAGAGGATGATGTTTGAAGATGAAGAGGATGACGACTTTTTTTTTTTTACATGCGCTGGCCGAGGAGACAGAACGAAATTAGTGAAGATGGCATGTCCGGCCGCTAAATACAACGCGGGTCGTACAGGGCGAATACAGTCTGCTCGTTCAACAAATGCGGGAGATGGATGAGGAGAGGCACTTTTCGTACTTCCGGATGTCAGCCCGTCGGTTTGACCACCTTGTCTTTAGGATAACGCTATTTCTCCAACATGCGCCCAAGGAAATTTACCCCGCCCCTTTTGAAAAACTGGCCAATCAGGGCCTAGTTGACGCACAGTTCTGCCGAACAAAGTTCTGCTCAGCTGATGTGCCAAGAACAGGCTGCGAGAACAGCCGAACAGAGGCTGTAAGAACAAAATGACGTAATTTTGTTCTTACAGCCCGAGGCGCACGAACAAAGTTCGTACTTCTTATGAAGTATGAATTGGCCTTTAGTGAGTGTTTGGAAGCGGAAGCTTCGCGCTTGATTTCCTGTGCGCACTTTCGCACGGCACTACGAAATTGATAAGCCTCCTGCCAGCTTGTGGCGCTCGAGCCTTAATAGACAGAATAATTAAAAAAACAAAACAAAAAACACAGTTACATAAAGTGTTGATATCTTGTTCATCCATATAAACTAACATTATTCAGAAGGCAAACTGATTATTCCCAATCTAAATCCAAACTAATCTTTGGAAATCTTGTAATTTGAGTTAAAATAACCTGTTACAGGTCAGTTTAAGTTAATAAATTAGTCAATTCATTCATTCATTATTTTAGTTAATAAATCAGGTTTTTATCAATACATAGGTAGTCATTAGTCAAATTCTGGATCATATCCGTGTTATTTCTTACCAGAACCACTCGCTGCCGAAGCTGGGCACAGAGAAAACTCCCCAGTGGATAAAAATGCCAAACTTTGCCTGATCAAACCATGCAGGAAGCGGTCTGGAGTCGATGGAGTCCCAATTCGGCTCATATTTAGCTGCACAATCTCCTAAAATCAACAAAAACAAAGACAAACAGACTGCTACCGGTGCCATCGCTGGTTAAAACACACGAATGCATCGGTTTTCCGTGTGACCGGGTTAGTAAAACGGGTTTACCAAGAATTGTTCATCATGTGATTTTAATATCACATGATCAACGAGTGTAAACACGGAAGCAAAGTAAAGAAGGCGGTGAATGTACGCTTTTATTATGTTTTTGGCCAATCACGTAAAAAGGCGCTTGATATTAACGCCATTACGCAAAGACGGAGTTTAGGCGTGTGCGTTAAGCTTTGGACGTAACTCCGCACGACACTGTGTTAAAAAACGAACAGAAGTAAATGCAACGCATGCGCAGTAGAAAGAGTTCGGCTAACGTTTATGGTTTTTATGCTAACAGCTAAAGTTAACAATAAATATAACATTAATAAAGCTTTGTATAGTTGCTCTTTATTAAAAGAAAAGTAATAATTGTTTGTTTGTTGTGTGGACTAAGAAGAAGTGAAGAAAAAGGTCATTATTTACTCGACTTACTTACTCGGTACGCATGCGCAGTTGAAAACGTTCGGCTAATGTTTTGGTTTTTATGCTAACAGCTAACGTCCACATGAATGGCTACGTCGACTGCCACTGTCATATCTCTTCTGGGGATTTTGACAAGGTTTAACGATATATATTACGTTAATAAAGCTTTGCACAGTTCTACTTTATTAAAAGAAATGTAATAATTGTTTTTGCTTGTTGTTAGGACTTGGATGAAGTGATTGAGAGTTCAAAAAAGGTGACTATTCCCATGTTTATTGGAAAACAAATTTAATGTACATTCAAATTTGAATGTTTAATGTCTCAGCGTGTGTGTATGTAATTTCTCTGTTAATCTTTATGTTCCAGGCTGGATTATTAGCAATTTTGGCTGTAGCTGAGCATTGTGGAGAGTTTGAAAAGATAATAGAGCTGTCAAAAAGGTAAAACAAGCTTTACACATGTACAGTACTATTCAATATTTAGATGTCGATTATAATCACTTTTTTTTTGCTCCATTAGGTTTCCAGGTTTTATTTTTCCGTGTTTAGGAGTTCATCCTGTCCAAGAAGTGTCTCCGGAGCAGCAAAGGGGGGTGACTCCACAGGTGAGGAATGGAGTGGTAAAATGTTTCATTATAAAACAGATTTATAGTCTTACCATTTGTTTGTTATTATTCCTCGTTTATTCCTTGTGCTTGAACCCTGGGTCAAACTTTCCTCCATGAATCACAATCAAACTATAGCTGCACGATATAAACTTTAAAGTATGTTCCATTACTATGTTTTGTATTGCAAAAACAATATTATTGTTAACATTTGAATATACTTTTGACACAGTACATTCAGTTAAACCAAACAAAAATAGAATTACAAGTTAAAAAACTAAATTGCTATCCTTAAAAACGTAACAGACTAGCCCTGACTGAATTAAAGAAATAGTGGAATTTCCTGGTTGAATAAAAAATATATAATAAAAAATGAATAAATAAAATAAAAATTATGACATATGAAATATTCTTCTTTACTGTTATTGCGACGTGTGTGTTTTCTTGAGATATCAATTATTGTGGGACCTAACTGAGCTTCCTTATACAGTCAGAAAAGCTAATATTTTGTACAGTTTGTTTGTAAACCAAGAATTTATAAAAGAAGGATTTTTTTTCTTTGTTGATATTGTCTGGCACCAGTGTCACATTTGTGCAAAGAATTTTACAGTTTTAGAAATGGACATAAGATAAATGAAAAAAGTGACAAATGGATTTATTTTTAAATTGGACAAAGTTAACAGATACTGGACTAAATGGGACTCGCATGTAGTACTTGATGTGCTGTTGTTGTTGTTGTTGTTTTTGCTCTCTGGCCCTGCTCCTTCTGTGTATTGTGTGTTTAAGGCGAGACGCTTGAGATGAATAGGAAAATAATCTTAAATTTGAAGATATCAATTTGAAACTTCTCCTCTAGTTCACTCACATAAATGTAAGAAAAAATATATTACAAGTTTTTCATCATGTCAGGTTTTCATGTAGAAATAAGGCATTTTTTGTGTAAAAAATTGCCAAAATTACAGATATTTGGGACATTTAAATCTGAAAAACAGACAGGATAGAACCAGGTTTAAATTTAATTTCTTGGTTCTTGGTTCATCTTATTTAAACCTGATTGGACTGAAACTTGTCCTAAAAATGCAAATTTTGCCTAATTTTTTTTAAATTAAAAATTAAATAAATCAAACCTCTGTACATTTCGTCAAAATCTTGTTCAGTTCCAGATTATACAGTTTGGTGTAGGCTCTACTTTAAGGCTGATCTTTATGTCTTTGTGAGAGAAAGTGGATTCAGTGGAAAGTTTGTTGTTTCCACATGAAAGACGATATGTTGAGAGAGCAAACTGACCAAAAAAAAGTATTTTTTTAAATAGTTTTAAAATTGGAAGGAGAAAAAAAGTTTTATCAAGAATATTTAGCATTGTCTTTTGGCGTGACATACACATTCATTTTAAAAGATTGTATTATATGTTTGTCTCTCGTTTCCAGGACTTAGATGCTGCTTTACCGCTCATAGAGAAGTACAAAGACCAGCTCGTTGCCATTGGAGAGGTAGTTCATCCTGTGTGTCTGTCGTTCATTCATCAGTTTTACTACAGCTACATGTTTTATTCAGATCGGCCTGGATTTTACTCCTCGTTTTGTGAAAGGAGACGAGGATAAAGAAAAGCAAAGACAGGTCCTGATCCGACAAGTGGAGATCGCCAAACAGCTGGATCTGCCCATGTAAGATTAGACTGGTTTAGCCGTCCGTGCAAACACTGGAGACTTACTTCCCGGTTTAAAACTGCCCTCACAATCTGCTATTTTTGTGAAATAGTGGTGTCGTGATTGACTGTTTGTGTCTTTAATGCAGCTGTCTGTTCAAACACACTTTTTCTCCTGTTGTTTAGCCTCTGAAGCCTCTGAGCAGATGACTTTATTTACCTCTTAAAGGCCAGAGCTGCACAGTTAAACCAAATCCACACAAAAACGCAATTTTAATGGATGTAATTAGCAAATCGCAAAGGCTGCAGTTTTTAAGTGCAATAATTTCTTCCACAAACAACAAAATGTCTTGCTTTGATTTGAATAAAAACTGCTAACGCTGTAGTTTGGATTTGTACAAACATGTTCTGAAACAAGCAACAAAAGCGCGACCAAAACCGACAAAAATACACCTACAAACAACAAACGCAACTCAATGCAACAAAAACACGACTAAAAGCGACAAAAACGCGACTAATAGCGTCAAAATTGTGTTTAAAATGTGAATTTGAACAGAATCCACTAAATCTCAAAACTAATCACAGTCGCACTGGTAAGAAAAATCACAATTGGATATTTTTTCTAAATCGTGCAGCTCTATTAAAGGCAACAGAAAAATACAAAGTGAACATGAATCGTGATAAAATCGAAATCATGATCTGGCCCCAAGAAAATTGTAATGATAATTTTTTGCTGTATCGTACAGCTCTACTCTTTTATTTAAAAAAGGTCTTTTCTTGCGTGTTTTAGAGTCTGTTAAGTCCAGATAACGATTATCAAAACACACATACGATTATTTATTATAGTTTACTAGTAGCAAACGCTGTCTATTATTGACTCATTTAGATTTTCTGTCTGTCTCTCATTCTAAATTGACAAAGTATTAATTATTTGTGTCTGGCAGAATTAAAAAATATTGAGTATAAAATGATGATTTGTTTTATCCACCAGAAATGTGCACTCTCGATCGGCAGGACGACCCACAATCCACCTCCTCAAAGAGCTCGGTAAGAAATCTGTTATGCCCCATAGACACTTTAAAAGTTTGTAAAGGAAAACATTCTAAATTGAGAACGGAGACAAAAGTGAAGTGCAACATAATGTGATTTCACTGAGAAACTGGGATTAACCTCAGAATGTCACAAAATATGACAAATGTAGATGATTTAGTGTCAGTAAAAGCCTCAGACACATGTGAGTGACATCAGAGCTGCTTTAAACACATTTATTATTGTATTTTACATTATGTTTAAGGAAATTATGATAAACTCTTTGCATTTTTGATGAAGGAACAATCCAGATTTATGGGTTTTACTGGAAAAATACTCACAGAAATGTTGAGCCCACAATCATGTTTCATTTTATCTAGAGATATATTAGATACTATTCCATAAATTTGATAATTTTGAAGCTAAAATACAATTTTAAGGCTATCGTTTGTTATAGAAAAGCAAACTAACTGACATTTCTACTCTGGAAATTCAAATGTGTTGCTTTTTTCCAACACAAACTCTTCAAACCAGCAGAATTTAGCTCTAATGTGAGACAATCATTCAAACATTTACTTCATTCGACTTCATTTTGCCTCCAGTCACCTCCGTTCTGGAATTTTGAGGACGTCACATTTTAAAGGGTCTATAAATAATCAAACAAAAGCTAAACTTAACATAAACTTCTTTTCAGGAGTAGAGAGGGCTCTGCTTCATGCCTTCGATGGTAAACCGTCCGTGGCGCTGGAGGGAGTAAAAGCCGGATACTTCTTCTCTGTTCCTCCTTCTATAATACGCAGTGAACAGGTAACAACTATTAGAGTAGAAAATGTGTTATGTCGTCTGAAAGGAGATTTTATTATTGATGTTGTCTGTTTATTTGTGGTGGTATTGACAAGTATCGGGACCTTAGTATGAAAATGAGTCTTAGTATCAATCATAGACTAAAATCCTCAGCTGCTCCAGAAGAACGAAAAGTTAAGCCAATCATTCTGTGGAACATTTCACACAAAGCAGTAACATCCGCCTCCAGAAAAAATATATTTATCTGTTTATTAACTTTTATTGAACCAGGGAAGAACCCATTGAGATTGAAACCTCATTTTCAAGGGTGACCTGGGGCAAAGTGAAAAACATAACGGCAACACAAAAAACATGTTTGCATTTCAAGAGAATTTCAAGACAAGACAAAATCTACATTGAAAGGCACTGACAATCTTTGTTTTTAAACTTGTGCGAAAATGTCTGACAGACCAATTCAAGTTACCGCTCTGATTGGAGGGAATTCTAGGCTGTGGGAGCAGCATAAGAGAAAGCCTTCTTTCCCCAGTCAGTTTTTACACGTGGGACAGACGAGTGAAACATATGACGTGAGCGCAGGGTAATGACCCTCCACCCTCTGCACACGGGACACGAGTATGAACGTTTACATTTACATAATGCTTTACACGCAACAACATCCAGTGTGTGCACCTCCTGCACCAGAGAAGGCACCCCCCGGCACCTCCTGCACCAGAGAAGACAACCCCCGGCACCTCCTGCACCAGAGAAGACACCCCCCGGCACCTCCTGTACCAGAGAAGGCACCCCTCGGCACCTCCTGCACCAGAGAAGGCACCCCGGCACCTCCTGCACCAGAGAAGGCACCCCGGCACCTCCTGCACCAGAGAAGGCACCCCGGCACCTCCTGCACCAGAGAAGGCACCCCGGCACCTCCTGCACCACAGAAGGCACCCGGCACCTCCTGCACCAGAGAAGGTACCCCCCGGCACCTCCTGCACCAGAGAAGACAACCCCCGGCACCTCCTGCACCAGAGAAGGCACCCCGGCACCTCCTGCACCAGAGAAGGCACCCCGGCACCTCCTGCACCAGAGAAGGCACCCCCCGGCACCTCCTGCACCAGAGAAGGCAACCCCCGGCACCTCCTGCACCAGAGAAGGCACCCCTCGGCACCTCCTGCACCAGAGAAGTCACCCCTCGGCACCTCCTGCACCACAGAAGGCACCCCCGGCACCTCCTGCACCAGAGAAGTCACCCCTCGGCACCTCCTGCACCAGAGAAGGCACCCCCCGGCACCTCCTGCACCAGAAAAGGCACCCCCCGGCACCTCCTGCACCAGAGAAAGCACTCCCCGGTACCTCCAGCATCACAGAAGGCACCCCCCGGCACACAGCTCACACTGGAGGGTGAACCTGCCGCCTGTCCAGGTCCACACCTGCTGTCAGGGCCTGATCCTGTCAGATCTCTGAAGCTCAGCATGTCAGGGTCAGTGCTTCAGATGCTGCAGCCAAAGGGGCGAGGAGGAAATGTCGGTGTGTCTTTAGGCAAGACACTTCACCACATTGCCTCGTGTGAGAGTGGTGTGTGTGAATGGTCGGTGGTGGTCAGAGGGGTCGATGGCGCACACTCTCTTCTGTCAGGCTTCTGTGTGGCTTTAATAGTACTCACCATCATCCAGTTTAGAGTGAATGAATAATGCAGTGTGAAGCGTCTTTGAAAAGGCTATAAAAGTATAATGCATTATTATAAATCTAAAAAGCGCAGTGACATACAGTGTCCAAGGATTTCACACATTTTTCTGTTGCACAAATGTAAAGTGTATCGTTATAATCCAACAGACGCATAAAAGTGGCTGATACCAGACGTTTGCCAGTTTGGAGCCAGAAACAAGCTTTACTACAAAAGTTAAAACCCATTTTTTACCTTTAAGAAAATATAACTTCTCTAACTATAATCCTTGTTGTGCCAAATAGTTTGAAATCCTTTGAAATGTTGTCGAATCGGAATGACTAAAAGCTGTTAAAAAGTTACAGAAGACTGGATGAATATAGATTTACAAAAAAATGTTGAGTAATTTGATTCATGAAGCGTATTCTTAACTTTTTTTAACACTCTTGCCCTTCAGTGCTGAACATACAGTGCACATTAGTTCATTACCAACATCCTTTGGATGTTTTGTTGATTGTGTAGTTTATCACAATCATGAACTCTCTGTTCATGATTGATGAGTTTTGTTTATGATGTTTGTTTTTTTCCAAGAAGCAGAAACTGGTGAAGCAGCTTCCTCTGGAGAACATTTGTCTGGAGACAGATTCACCGGCGCTCGGGCCAGAAAAACAGGTTTGGCTTTAAATAAAACACAATCTACTGTTAGGTTTGACAGAAAAATGATATCCAGATCATAATTGATACTAAAACTAATATCCACACACATTCCTTTCCTGAATAGTTTTTTCTGGTCTCAATCTATAGACTTTAAACATTATAGACCCTTTAAAATGTGACGTCATCAGAATTCCAGAATGGAGGCGACTGGAGGCAAAGTGAAGTTGACTGTAAATGTTTCAATGATTCTCTCACATTAGATCTAAATTCTACTGGTTTGAAGTGTTTGTGTCAAATTCAAAAGCAACACATTTGAATTTCCAGAGTAGAAAGGTCAGTTAGTTTGCTTTTCCATAACAAACCATGGACAAAATACAGTTTCCTAGCCTTAAAATTGTATTTTAGCTTTAAAAGAATCTAATTTATGGAATAGTATCTAATATATCTCTAGATAAAATGAAAAATGATTGTGGGCTCAACATTTCTGTGAGTATTTTTCAGTAAAACCCATAAATCTGGATTGTTCCTTCATCAAAAACGCAAAGAGTTGATCATAATTTCCTAAAACATAATGTCAAATATAATAATAAATGTGTTTAAAGCAGCTCTGATGTCACTCACATGTGTCTGAGGCTTTTACTGACACTAAATCATCTACATTTGTCATATTTTGTGATATTCTGAGGTTAATCCCAGTTTCTCAGTGAAATCACATTATGTTGCTCTTCACTTTTGCCTCCGTTCTGGATTTAGAATGTTTTTGTTTGCAGACTTTAAAGGGCCTATTAGGGTTGACAAAAAATCTGATAATAATTGATGCAAAAACTAATATCCAAACTAGACACTCATTTGAACATGTATCAAAGCTAATAAAACATCACACAAATAGGACACATTTTGACGTTTCCTGAATATTTTTTCTTTTGTATGAAAATGTGTGTTTTCACTATAATAAAGGAGATCGGTATCAAGACTTTTCCTTAGTTTTGAATTAGAGTTTGAAGTTTTAGTTTAGATTATTAATTATTTCCAGATAGATTTAAAGCTGCTCCTGTTATTTATTTGATATATTTAGTTTTAAATTCTACAACAATGGTTCTAATTTAACATTCTGAAGCCCCATGGATTGAAAATGATTAACTTTGCTAATTTGAATTGCAAAAACGTCACATTTCTCTTGAGGACGACACAGTGTACTTTCTCTTCACTGTTTGTCCACTAGATGTCGCTGTGTCACACACACAGTTTGCATTCAACTAAATTAAATTTGATTATGATGTGATTGACTTATGACTTATACAAAAAAAGATGAGTTTAGAACCAAAATTAAAACGTTTAAACATTTATCACATTAGTTTGGTAGAACATGGGCTTTAAACATAGTACAAATATATAAAAAATGCAATCAAAGACAAAGACAAAATTATGATTAATAAAAGGTCCAACTGAAGACTTTGGACTAAATTTGACTTGAGTGTTGGACAATTTATGCTTTAACTTTTCTGTTTTTCCTTTTTGTCCTTTGGATGTGTTTGTATTTTATTTTTATTATCTGTATTGTTCTCTTTTATGTTTTGTTTAAAATTGAAAACCGTTTACTAAAGGTTACCATGACGATGATCTCTTTAGCCTTTAATACAGTATGTTATAAGTCACGAGTTTGTACGATCTTAAGCTCTTGATCAGGACCGTTCAACTTGAGGCCCGGGGGCCAAATCAGGCCGCCATGATCGTCATGAAGACATGATCCGGACCTAAACCAAAAAATCAATCTCATGTCATCGTTCTTTGACCTGGTTTAGTTCTGGTTTAGACCCAGTTTAGTCCTGGTTTAGACCCAGTTTAGTCCTGTTTTAGTCCTGTTTTAGTCCTGGATTAATCCTGGTTTAGTCCTTGTTTAGACCTGGTTTAGTCCCGGTTTAGACCTGGTTTAGTCCCGGTTTAGTCCCGGTTTAGATCTGGTTTAGTCCCAGTTTAGACCTGGTTTAGTCCCGTTTAGATCTGGTTTAGTCCCGGTTTAGACCTGGTTTAGTCCCGTCTTGATCTGGTTTAGTCCCGGTTTAGACCTGGTTTAGTCCCGTTTTAGTCCCGGTGTTTTGTTTAGACCTGGTTTAGTCCCGGTTTAGACCTGATTTAGTCCCGTTTAGACCTGGTTTAGTCCCGGTTAAGTCCCGGTTTAGACCTGGTTTAGTCCCGTTTAGATCTGGTTTAGTCCCCGTTTAGACCTGGTTTAGTCCCCGTTTAGACCTGGTTTAGTCCCGGTTTAAACCTGATTTAGTCCCGTTTAGATCTGGTTTAGTCCCGGTTTAGACCTGGTTTAGTCCCGGTTTAGTCTCGGTTTAGACCTGGTTTAGTCCCGTCTTGATCTGGTTTAGTCCCGGTTAAAACCTGATTTAGTCCCGTTTAGTCCCGGTTTAGTCTCGGTTTAGACCTGGTTTAGTCCCGGTTTAGTCTCAGTTTAGACCTGGTTTAGTCCCGTCTTGATCTGGTTAAGTCCCGGTTTAGACCTGGTTTAGTCCCGTCTTGATCAGGTTTAGTCCCGTTTAGATCTGGAATAGTCCCCGATTAGACCTGGTTTAGTCCCGGTTTTGTCGGTTTAGACCTGGTTTAGTCCTGGTTTAGACCTGATTTAGTCGGTTTAGTCCGGTTTAGACCTGGTTTAGTCCCGTCTTGATCTGGTTTAGTCCCGGTTTAGACCTGGTTTAGTCCCGGTTTAGTCTCGGTTTAGACCTGGTTTAGTCCCGGTTTAGTCTCGGTTTAGACCTGGTTTAGTTCCGTCTTGATCTGGTTAAGTCCCGGTTTAGACCTGGTTTAGTCCCGTCTTGATCTGGTTTAGTCCCGTTTAGATCTGGTTTAGTCCCCGTTTAGACCTGGTTTAGTCCCGGTTTAGTCCCGGTTTAGACCTGGTTTAGTCCCGGTTTAGACCTGGTTTAGTCCCGGTTTAGACCTGATTTAGTCCCGGTTTAGTCCCGGTTTAGACCTGGTTTAGTCCTAGTTTAGATCCGGTGTAGTCACGGTTTAGACCTGGTTCAGTTCTGCAGATGCTGTTAAAGACTTTCATGTTGCTTTTTTTATTTTATTTTATTTCTTTTTTTGATGCGTTGAACACTTTTCTAGCCCCAAGGACAAAATCATCTAAAAAATCCACTTTTCATGTTTAACACTTGCTTTTTTCTTCACGTTTTGCAGGTGAGGAACGAGCCTCAGAACATCCGTGTTTCAGCCGAGTACGTGGCCAGAGTCAAAGGCGTGTCGCTGGAGCGAGTGATGGAGGCGACGACCCAGAACGCCCTCAAACTCTTCCCCAAACTCAAACCCGCCCTAAGACTTTGACACACGCAGCAACCAGGGACCGAGCGACGAGGGAACCTTCAGTTAAACCAGCAAAATGTACAACTTTACTGGTGCAACACTGGAGCTTCCACTGGAGAAGTTACAGTTTAAGGAGAAATGACTGTAAATGTTTGAATGATTCTCTCACATTAGATCTAAATTCTACTGGTTTTAAGTGTTTGTGTTGGAAAAAAAGCAACATTTGAATTTCCAGAGTAGAAAGGTCAGTTAGTTTGCTTTTCTCGCCTTAAAATTATATTTTGGCTTCAAAAGAATCTAATTTATGGAACAGTATCTAATATATCTCTAGATAAAATGAAAAATGATTGTGGGCTCAACATTTCTGTGAGTGTTTTTCCAGTAAAACCCATAAATCTGGATTGTTCCTTCATCAAAAATGCAGAGTTTATCATAATTTCCTAAAACATAGTGTAAAATACAATAATAAATGTGTTTAAAGCAGCTCTGATGTCACTCACATGTGTCTGAGGCTTTTACTGACTTCACTAGTTTCTCAGTGAAATCACATTAGTTTGCATTTCACTTTTGCCTCCATTCTGAATTTAGAATGTTTTAGTTTACAAACTTTTAAAGGTTCCGTTGACTTGATATCTTAAGTTTCAATAACAAAATGATTAAATTCCACCACATATTCTGGTCCAAAAGTTTGAAAATTGTTAAAAGAAACAAAATAAAAGCATACATAATATAATATAAGAATAAAAATATTTTGAATAATGATAAAGATGCTTGTGTTGATTTATAAGATATATATAAACGTTTGAATCGTTGTGCATCTTTTTCTGTGTGTTTTTTCAGCAATAAAAACATCTGTAATTGAATTAGTGCAAGAAAATTATGGTTAAAAGTGCAAAAAAATCCAACTTTTCATCAATAAAGTTACATCGTGCAGCTTAAGTTTAATGGAAAAATGAACTGTATCAAATCTTAAATTAATCAGGTTAAAATGATGCAAAATGAATGACCCAATTTGAATATTTATACAGGAATGTGACTAGCTGTTGACTTTTAATTGACTTCATTTACTCTAGTCCAAAATATTGAACAGTTATTTTAAATTAATGTTAAGAAAATTGACCCAATCTGCAAACAATTCCTTTTGTGAATGAAGTGTTCTCATCACTTGTTTTTTATATTCATAAAAAATTACTTAAATGTTTGTGGCATTGAATAAGAATATCAGAGGTGGAAGAAGTACTCAATGTTGTTTCTTAAGTACAGGTACGTGTGCAAAAAATGACTACTAACTAAATTAAAGTAAAAGTATCACATTAAAAAAATCTACTTAAGGTGAGACGCTGCAGGTGAACAGGAAAAAATCTTAAATTTAAAGATATCAATGTTAAACTTCTCCTGTAGTTTAGTCACATAAATGTAAGAGAAAAATGTACAAGTACAAGTTTTTACTTGTTTGTACATGTACAATGTACAAGTACAAGTTTACAAGTTTTTCATCATGTCATGTTTTCATGTAGAAATAAGGCCTTTTATGTGTAGAAAAAGACCAAAATTACACATATTTGGGACATTTAAACCTAAAAAATGGACAGAACCAGGTTTAAATTTCTTGGTTCATTTTGTAACATATTAGTTACAAAAAATGTACAGAGTGGATTTTGGATTTTATTTAGTTTTAAGTTTGTTGTTTCCACATGAAAGACGATATGTGAGTAAAAACTTGAAAAAAATAAGTTTTGCCAATAGTGTTTCGCCTTAAGTAAACGTGCTGAAGTACCTCTTTGAAAATGTACTTTAAGAGTAAAATATAAAAGTATTTCATGCAGATTATGAGACCAGTTTTACGCATTAAATGTCGTAATTTTCATAAAGAATTGTGCTTAATTTTGGTCAAAAGGTTTATTCGAATTATTGTGTATATTTTTGTTTGCTTGTTGTTGAGCTTGAACGTCACTGTCAGCGTGCGAAAAACAGCCCCTCAAATAAAACAAAAAGTACTATATACTTTTCTACTTTTCAGTCCAGTTTAAAAAAAAATGCAGTGGAGTAAAAATACGGATTCTTGGTCTCAAATGTCTTGAAGTAAAAGTAAAATTATCCACAGTAAAAACGCACCGATACGTAAACACTGTACTTAATTACAGTACTTTCCCTTTTGTTCTTTGTTACTTTCCACCTCTGAAAGATATTTAAATGTCATCAAACACTTTATTTTCACTCACTGAGCTCTACATGAAGCCTGCTGTACAATTGCAGTATCAAACGTTAACCACTAGATGATGCTAAAGAGCTCCATCTGGTTTTAATGATGTAAATGACTTCTAATGAGGTTTGTTTATTTAAACCACATCAAAACTAAAAACACGTGCCTCAAAGTGGTTTAACCAGTGCCGGACCTAGGAATTTAAGGGCCCAAGGCAAAATTAAGTACTGGCCCTTCTTTATTGTTTTTTTTTTTTTTTACATTTTAAAGCTTATATGTTCTAAACAGCTTTAAAAAGGGGGGTTTGGGGCTCGTTCCTCAGAAGAATATTTAAGAAATCAGACGGTATTTCCCGTGTTCATCTGATTTAAATACATGATTTTCATTTGAAGTTTGATAATGTTATATTTTATTTACTATTTGGTCTTCTTAGGAGGGGCAGAATTAATACATTTGACAATCCCAGACTATTTTCTTGGCCGTTTTCTTGTTTACTGCGCTATTTTACTGTTTCCTTGCGTCTATGTTCAACGGAGGGCATCTGATTGGGGGCCCCTTCCGGTTGGAGGGCCCCTGTTGCCTAATGGTGAGTCCGCCCCTGGGTCTAACGCAGGTCAAACAGAGAGCACAAGCTTTTATCAACTCAGACACGACTGTTTTCAGATCCAAGCCCCAACATTTTTAATAAACTGAGTCATTTTGATCACGCCCTTCAGCCGACGATGAAAAATATGATGATAAATGAGCAGTCCGGGTTTGAGAAAATGGTTTAGTTTCTTTCCACTTTATGAGAAAATGAACACGACAAAGTGAGATTGAAGTCAGAAGTTCGGTTTGTGTTTCAAATGTACTTTAAATAACTCCCTTTTTTATCCGTGACAGCACCGAAGATGAACCATAGAATGAGAAACACTCACATATTTGATATTATTAATGTTCTTTCATGTAGTTTGTGGAGTTTAATGTCAGATTCCAGTTTTGTGAATTTATTCTGACTGAAAAATGGACAGAACCAGGTTTAAATTTCTTGGTTCATTTTGTAACATATTAGTTACAAAAAATGTGCAGAGGGGATTTGGATTTCTTATGTAGTTTTTAAGTAAACTAGATTGGACTGAAAATTGTCCTAAAAATTCAAATTTCACCAATTTTTTTTTCTTAAATCTTCAATGAATTAGTTTTAGAATTAGATATTAAAAATCCTTCTGTACGTTTCGTCCAAACCTTGTTGAGTCCAGATTGTACAGTTTGGTGTAGGATCTACTTTAAGGCTGATCTTTATGTCTCGAGGGAGAAAAATGCATTTTAAGAAAACGTCCTTTGAAGTTACAACGTCCCAGAGAAATCTATGAATGAAGTGGATTCAATGGAAGAATAAAACATCTTTAGGAGCAGATTGGACACGTTTGTTGTTTCCACATGAAAGACGGTATGTGAGAGAGAAAACTGAGCAAAAAAACAAAAACAAAATGTAAAAAAGAATTTTACCTGGAGTGCCTCACCTTAACCTGAACACGTGTTTGGACGGTGGGAGGAAGAACCCAGAGAGAGTGTGAAGTTGATCTGGTCCAGGATTTGAACCCACAACCTCCTTGTTGAGAGGCAGGAGCTCTAACTGCTCCTCCGTGCAATAAACTGGAGATTGAAACAACCTAAATCAGCATCAGACTGTTTCATTAAAATGTGTACAAAACATTGATCTAAACTAATAAAAATGATAAAGTAACTAGTACTTTAAAGGCACAGTGTGTAACTTTCTAGAGGTGGCACGTCACCCGCACGATTCCATGGAAACAAGCAGGCGACTCCTCCTGAACAAGTACGAGTCAGATCTGTGGAGATGCAGCCCACAGTTAGGACACAGGTTTGATGCAATAAAACCATCCAAAACAATTAAACAATTAAATAAATAAATAAAGAATACCTTAAAACGCATTGCAATTCAATCTCTGGCATAAAATCGAAACATCATGTTGTACAGACGTTAATCCATCAGAACAAGGACTATAAACGTAATAAAATAAGCGAAAACAATGATCTCATATATATTTTTAAAACTAGATGTATTGGATGTATTGAATCTAGATGTTAAAGCTGAGATCAAATCATCTAAAAAGTAAAAGATGGGGTTCAAAACATACATTTGCATGCTGTAAATTTCATGTAAATGAGCTTTTTGAATATTATAAGTAGTTTATTATATTCTGGTCGTTCTGCTGCAGATGGAATGTTACAAGTCAGTAGTTTTGACGTTGATTATGGCAGTGTTTTTCAACCTTTTTTGAGTCGCGGCACACTTTTTTACTTGAAAAGACACCACGATCTACTTAAATACTGATCTAAACACAGCAAGTCAAAATAATTGGGAAATAATGTGATAAATAACGTCTGTGGGACGGTCTAGTTCTTCAAATTTGGCAACGGTGAGTGGTTTTGCTTTCTTTTTTGGTGGAGAAGTGTGTTCAGGACACTCCAGAATGATAAATTAAATATCTATGAATCTGTTAACTCAAATTTGACATTTTTTAATACCTCAAGGCACACCAGTGTTCCCGGCACACTGGATTATGGCATTAAAAATCTTGAAATGCAGCATTCAATTTGATTTTCTAAAGGGTCATGTACTGTTAATTGGGCACATTTAAGCCATGTCATTGTACTATTACTTATTTATTTTACATATTTTGCATCACAGCCTGTTATTTCACATTTTTGAACAGTTTAGTCACTTTTTTACCGTTTATGACCCAAAAAAGAGCAAATAGCGTCATTTCTAACGCCAATTTAAAGCCCAGGCTGTGTTGAACTACAAACCATCGCCACAACCTCAAAAAGGGAACCGCGCACTCGGTAATTACTCGTGCGAATCCGCCATGTGTGCACTTTCACGCCTGGCCACGCCCTCTCCAGACGCGCGCCCCGTGGACGTGAGTGACGCGCGGAGCGGCCAGTGCGCAGCCTCCTTTGCGCCGCGGAACTGCGCCTGATTGGCCCCCGAGTTGGTGCACTTCCCCCGGGGTCGCTTCAGGGGAAACGTGCCCGTCCTTTCAGCGTTTTTCGCCACTCTTTTCCCGCAGGAGTCGAGCGTGTTTACGGCGGAACGCGTCAAAGCCACTCCGGGACGGACGGAGCATAACTGCGACGCGATGCGCACGGTTTTGTCGTAAAGACGCGGCGTTTTGAAGTTTGTTTCAGTGAGTACGGACTTGTTGAACTGTTCTTTTTGCTCTGTGCATTGTTTTATTTGCCTCTGCAGCTTCGCAATTGTTTATTCGCGATGTGGAGGCTGCTGCCGCGCGCCTTTACGCGTTTGACGAGCCGCTGACAGTTTGACGGATCCGTTTCAAGCGACAATTTGACGAGTTTACCGTGAGTTTTGCGGGTGTGTTTGAGTTATTGCGTGCTTTGGAGGTGGCGATGAGCACATGGACACGTACACGTCGCTGCCTTGCGGTGCCTTGTACGTGATTCAAGACACGATTTCAGTTTTTTCGCGCGATGGAGAAAGAGTCCGTGACGGCAGCAAACGCGCGTGGGACTGACTTTTGTGACGTTTGGTGCAGGTTTTGTTGATTAAAGCGGACAAAAGGAATCAAAATCGACACAAAAGCAGTGCGCAAACGTCTTGGGCTTTTACGAACTTATTCTAGAGGAGTTTAAGTTGAGTTTTTTGCTTCCAGTGTGTGCGCAAAGATAAAGGATACGTTTATCGAATCTGTTCTTTGGGGTGAATGTGATTAAATTCAGCAGCTTTTATCGCGTAAAGTCAAAGAGGAAACGATGCTCAGGGAGTGAACTTCAAATGATATCGCTCCAATCACTAATGAAACTCATTTGAATACGTTTAAGGCAAGACACTGCAGTGAATGAGGAAAAAAACATAAATATCGATTTGAAACCGCGAGACACAACAAGCAAAACATTTTATCTTTCAATTTTTTTGTTCTTTCAACGTTTAGACTTTCATGTGGAAACGACAAACGTGACCAATCTGCTCCTAAAGATGTTTTATTCTTCCATTTAATCCACTTCATCCATAGATTTCTCTGGGACATTGTAACTTCAAAGGACGTTTTCTTAAAATGCATTTTTCTCCCTCGAGACATAAAGATCAGCCTTAAAGTAGATCCTACACCAAACTGTACAATCTGGACTCAACAAGATTTAGACGAAATGTACAGAAGGATTTTTTTATATCTGATTCTAAAACTGATTTATTGAAGTTTTAAGTCAAAAAATAAGGTGAAATTTTAACTTTTAGGACAATTTTCAGTCCAATCTAGTTTACTTAAACTAAATAAGAAATCCAAAATCCCCTCTGTAAATGTTTTTTATAACTAATATGTTACAAAATGAACCAAGAAATTTAAACCTGGTTCTGTCAATTTTCAGATTGAAATGTCCACAAAAATGTGGACTTTTGGCCATTTTTACATAAAATGTGTGGCTGATGTTCATTTAATTGAATCAATAATAAACTTATTTTGTTCCAAACATGAGATGACAAATTTCTCCCTCGTGCTCTTCATTTGAGCAGCACATTTGGTCAAAGAGCAATATATGTTTTATATCAGGAAAATAATACTTCTTTTATTTTAAAACGTTGCATAAATTGTATCTCGGGTGATGTTTTGGGCCCATGAAAGTTTCATAGCGACGAAATAAAAAATGTAGATGGGTCAAATGGACCTGAGGGTTAATGCGCTCAAGAGCCTGTTTTAAAGGGTAAAGACGCAACGTATTTTTCCTTTTAAATAAATCGGGTTTAGAATCAGATATGAACAAATCGTTGTGTCAGAATGGAGTCCAGATTGTACAGTTAAGGCTGATCTTTGTCTCGAGGGAGAAAAATGCATTTTAAGAAAACGGCCTTTGAAGTTACAATGTCCCAGAGAAATCTATGAAGGAAGTGGATTCAATGGAAGAATAAAACATTTTCCGGAGCAGAGTGAACAGTTTTTGTTATTTCCACATGAAACCTTTATGTTGGGACAGAAAACTGACCATGAAACTGGAAAAAAAGTGTTTTCCTTGTAGTGTTTGGACATAATTGTAAACTAAAGTGTAATATTTTGTGTATTTTTTGCAGGAGTTAAACTATATCAGCTCGGCCTCCTTAAAGTCTTTGCCAATACAAATAATCTTCAATTAAATCACAGTTCATTCAAATAAAATGCATTTATTAGTCATTGTTATTAGGCCTAAGTGCAATGTAAAGCTACAGAAAATGTCGATAGCAATAAATGATCAAATTAAACTACTTTATGGCAGAATCCCCTCAGAAACTGGACAATATCATTAGAAAATAATAAATAAATGCACATTAAAACACTTTTGCGCTTTATTTTCGTCAATAACGAGCCATAAAAGTAAATATATTCACTCTTTCCAGCTAAAATTTGATCAAAAAACAAAGACAAACTTGCTCAAACAGCAAAGAAAAAGTACACGATTAATATTGAACCTTAAATATATTGTTCTTTTTGTCATATATTGAACAATGAGACAATATTGTAGTTTTAAAATGACAAAACATCGTAAACAAACGCGTATAGTTCTGTTACAACTGAATGATAAACCACACATTTAGGGAATAAAATCTTCTTTCTAGCAGTTCCTCTTTGTCAGAGTTTGCAGTTCAGTTACGAAATGGGAACGATGTTTACTTCAAAACCAAAAATCTGATCATTATCTGATTATTCTAGAGTTATCAGATTATTGAAATGCCATGTAAACGGTGGGTAATCTGATTTTATTGAGAGGAATAAGGCAAACTAATGTGTAAAAGAGAGAGAAAATATTATTCATATTCAATGTTTTAAAATTCATCATAAACATCCATTGATTAACTGATCCACCCGGTGTTTTTGATGATCAGATTTCTCTAAACACACCAGAAATCTGATCTAGTTATTGGTTATCTGATTATTCAAGTTATCAGATTTAGTATAGACATTCTAAATCTGGAACGGAGGCAAAAGTGAAGTGCAACATATTGTGATTTCACTGAGAACAATCACAAAATATGACAAATGTAGATGATTTAGTGTCAGTAAAAGCCTCAGACACATGTGAGTGACATCAGAGCTGCTTTAAACACATTTATTATTGTATTTTACATTAGGTTTTAGGAAATTATGATCAACTCTGCATTTTTGTTGAAGGAACAATCCGGATTTATGGGTTTTGCTGGAAAAACACTCACAGAAATGTTGAACCCACAATCATTTTATAATTTTATCTACAGATATATTAGATACTAATCCATAAATTAGATTCTTTTGAAGCTAAAATACAATTTTAAGGCTAGAAAATTGTATTTTGTAGAAAATCTCCTATTTTCTGGCTCCGTTACCTTAGCACAGCATATTGAGTATTAGTTTGATTTGTTATTCTCTTATCTCTTTGATTTACCTTTCGGAGCCTCTTGCGTGTTCAAAACTGAGAGAGGAAGAAATGAATCAAACAGACCTTTCACTATCAGCTAATAACACATACCAGCAGAGGAATAACGCGGAAGTCAGTAGCTTTGATCCAAAAGGTTTATTCCCTAAGTTTACAATCTAATACAGTTCTGGCACCTACTATGCCATTATTGAAAGCTACGTTCCGAGTCTGCTTCCCCTGAAAACGCGCGCCCCAACATAGCAGGTTGCCAGTATTTAACACACAATACAAAGTTGCAAAGAATGTACAGCGCGCTGTGATTGGTCCAGCACCCATCCGACTCCCTCATCCTGAGTTTCTCTCGTTATCTCCAGCTCTGCATTTTTCCTTTGGTCAACAGAAAGTATCTGTGTGGGAGGTGTGAGACCAGCAGTCCTGTTTGACTGTCTCTGAAGTTGTTTACTGGAGTGTGACCTGGGCTTAAGAAACAGAGGGTTGTGCACAAAACAACACAATATACTTCTGACTCCTTCATTCATCATTATGACAATACACTTGTGAATAAACTCATATTAATATAAAAGATGAAATGTTGAACTCTTCAGTTCCCCCTTCTGAGGTCGAAAGACCTCATCAAAATATTAAGCAAAACAGCATATATGCAGAGACCTCATTAAAATATTAAACAAAACAGCATATATGCAGAGACCTCATTAAAATATTAAACAAAACAGCATATATGCAGAGACCTCATTAAAATATTAAACAAAACAAAACGAATACAAAATCCTTATTCATCAATGAAATCCACCCCACATGTACCATTACCACAGCCGTCTTCCTCATCAAACCACTCGAGTGCTCTCCTGGCCTTCAGGGTATATTCATCCTCGCTCTCACTGTCGCCCCCTTCAGGCATCTCTCTCAAGCCCACCTCTGGAGCCCCAGGGTGGCTTTCGGCATTAAAATATATTCCTCCAGAGAGTGAGGTCATTGTCTTAGAAATCATACTCCTGAAAAGTGGAATAACACAACAAAAACAAACAACACACAACAGCAAAATAACACCAACAAAAATAGCCAACTTCTGAAGCACATTGAAGCTGTTAGTTGATTTCTGAAATGTGACATGCCTGCAAATTGCAATCTCTGTTCCGTTGTCCGATTAGTGGCTTTGGTCCAATTTACAGGCATGACCCATTCCTTCCATTTGGAATACTTGCTAAATGAATTACAGCCTGGGAGCGAAAAATTTAAACCTGACCAAAGTGGTTGTCCTAATAGGCACACTGTCTCTTCAACTGATACTGGCAGTGGGACCGATTGAGGGGTTTCACCGGAGTGGTGCGGTCTAAAAGCGCACACCCAGCAAGGAGTTGTTATGTTTATTTTGTTTGCTGTATAATGGGCCAATTTCAACCATTTGTTACCATGGGGTTCATGTCCTTCTACTAGTGAACGACGCCTCCTGGGTCCATGTCTTTCTGAGGGAATAGGCACAGTCACATTAGTTAAATCATAGAACATCACATTAGAACAATTGTTACCTTGTTTTTCTTGATTCTCGAAGGTTCGTTTAGCATTGTCTGTACATTGTTTTATCCAATCTAAAACCTGTTGGGTGTGGCCTAGTGCCTTCGTCTTTACCAGTAGAGTGCCTTCATGATCACAGTATATGGCCACACTTTGCTTTTTCATGTTATCTTTACAAGTTTTATATAGTACTTCCCGCAGCGACTCCACTGGATGATCCTGAACCAACCCTGCGCATTTATCTATGTTATCCAATTGCATCAACAAAGGACAGCCTATGGAGGCGCAGATAAACACAAGAGCCCACACCCACTTAGGTAACGTCATAGGTCCTGGCTGTCTTAGCCAAGCAGAGAAGCTGTTAATGTAGCTTGAATGAGTCATGTCCTTATCTTGGTTCTTCCGTTGTGCCTGTTTGTTCGTCTGGTCCCCCTTCAGTGGGGCTCTCAGACCCACTTTTGTCATAGTGAGGTTTAATGTGAGACCAGTGGTACCACTTGTCACTCCCCTCGACCTGTAAGGCGTGTGCTGTCCTAAAAGTCACTTTGTAGGGTCCCTTGTAGCGAGGTTCCGTCCAGGAATTCCTGACCCCTTGTTTGATGTACACCAGATCTGGAAGGCCAAAAGTGTGGTCATACAAGACTGCGGCAGCTCTATGTGAGGGCAACATGCCAGTCAGTGTCTTAGTTATAGATTGGAAAGCTTCAAAGTATGGTTTGTATTGGAAAAAACTCAGTACTTCGGGCAGTGGTGGTGACCTGGCCGCCGCCAGGGAACCTGGCATGGCCCTGCCATAAACTAATTCGAATGGGGTGAAGCCGTGTCTATGATTGACCGTGGTTCTCATGCACAAGAGTGCATTAGGCAGCAATTGGAACCAGTTCCTTTCATTGTCATGTATCATTTTAGCAAGAATTTGTTTCAGTGTGCGGTGTGCACGTTCAACTTTGGAGTTGCCTTTCGGGTGATATACAGAAGCAAAAGTTTTGTGAATGCCCAGTAGGTAACACACCTTTTTCACGTCCTTTGCAGTAAAGTGTGTCCCAGAATCAGAATGAATTTCAGTAGGGACTCCCCAGCGGGGAATCCATTCTGTGACCAGTGTTTTAATAACCATTTCTGCAGTCTCTCTGGCACAAGGATAGAATTCAGGCCAACCTGAGAAGGAGTCGACAATCGAAAACACGTATCTCTTACCATTCACCGGGTGTCTCATGTCGGTGAAGTCTATTTGCAGAATGTCCCCTGGGTATCTACCTACCTTTGTGTGTCCCAGCTCCCTGAGACTGTGAGGATGTGGATTATACAATGCACAAGTCCGACAAGTGCGGACAAAGTTCCTACAGATGGCAGTTGGGGAGGGTGGTAGAAATTCTCCTTTAGAATGTTGGTCATGGCAGCTGGGCTAAGATGAGAGGGCCCATGTATCTCTGCCAATGCCTCTTGGACCACCGCCGAATCAAGTAAGGGAAACCTGTTGGTCCGCGATAAATGCCATCCTCATATAAGTCTGCATCTTTGTTTTGTCCCCAAAAGTGTGAGTCCATTGATTTTTGAGCCTGTAATAATGTCTCCGTCACCTGCAGACACTGTGTGTCACAATTCCACGGTCTGTCAGTCCAATATGAGTCCAAATGTAGTTGCAAAGAGTGAGCCTGTCCAGGCGGAAGAGTGTCAAGTAATGCCTGCAGAGAGTGCCAGACAATTTCTGGCATCCAGAGTAAACCTGACTCGGTCCTAATAAGATCATGTTCAGTCAGGGTAGCAATTTTTGCCCATACATCATGTGTCAATACAGGGCGGTAGTTCTGGATGAGATGGACCAAAGCCAAGGCATCAGTGTGTGCATGTCCAGGCGGCAGAAAGCTTCCAGCCTGTTTGGCTGCAATATCGGCTGCATTATTCCCCAAAGCTGTGATTGAGGTCGCTTTAGAGTGGCCAGGAACTTTAACAACTGCCACAGCAGTTGGCAAGAGCAAAGAGTTAGATAGTAACTCACACATGTCCCTGTGGGCCACCGGCGTGCCTTTAGCTGTGAGGAAGCCATTCCTTCTCCAAGTTGGTAAATCTCTGTGGATAAGACCACAAGCATAGGCGGAGTCCGTATAAATTGTGACTCTGTGTCCCTTGGCCTGAAGGAAGGCCATATGTATGGCCATAAGTTCTGCATATTGAGCGGAGGCCGATTCAGGGCCCCAAGTGGCCAAGGTTGGTATCGTTTTTGAATCAAGAAATTCCACCACAGCTGCCGATGCCTGTAGTGTTCCATCCATTGCTCTATGACAATGTCCATCTGTAAAGAACAATCTGGAGTCTGGAATAGGTTTGTCAAACAGGTCATCCCTAAGCTGAGTTTCAGCTTTCGAGAAAACCTCGCACTGATGCAGAGTCCCTGAAACAGTCAAGCCTTGTGAGGAGTTGGCTGTGTCGTCGGGCACAAAAGTAAGATTGGGTGCCTGCAGTTCACTGGACAGTTTCAACTGACGACTTGAGGTCAGAGCAAAAGAGTTAGACAGAACGTAGGAAACCACAGAATGGTTGGTGTAGATAATGAGGGAATGCCCCATGACCACATGAGCCACCTTTAAGAAGTTGTGAGAGGGTGGTGGCAAACAATGCACAGTGGGTTGACTTAGAAGCCACCTGGGTCCAACAATGTGGACACATAAAGAATGATAGATCTGTGTCCCGAGCTGGCTTTTTGCCAAAGAATGCCATGTCCTGAATGTGCAGTCAAAGAGGTATCAAAATGGAAAGGTTTTGTGTAGTCTGGAATAGCTAAGTCGGCACAAGTGGCTAGTGCTTGTTTTAGTTCAGTAAAAGCTAAATCTGCCTCCTGCGTCCAATTTAGCCGTGCTTGTAATTCTCTCACTCCCGCTTCCCTGATCATGGCCCTCAACGCGGCCGTCTTCCCAGTGTAATCAGGTACATGGTACCTGGAATAGTTAGCAAGTCCTAAAAATGAGAGCATGTCTTTAACTGTTTCTGGCCTTGGTGCCTGTAAGATAGATTGTTTCTGATTTGGGGTCGGCTTAACAAAACCTGCTGTAATTATTTGACCTAGAAAGAGAACCTGTGGTCTGCAACACTGTAGTTTCTTTTTAGACACCTTGAACCCATGCTCACACAACCTGGCTAACACCCTGTGGGTCATCTCGAGACAGTCTGTGGCACTTACAGAGCCAATTAAGATGTCATCAACATACTGAACGATGGCAGAGCCAGGCAACACTGGTGTGTCTTTGAGACATTCTTTCAGAATTTGGTTAAAAATGCCGGGAGCATTTTTATGCCCTTGTGGCAGCACCTTGTACTGTAATTTCACTCCTCTATGTGTGAATGCAAACTGATATCTACACTCAGGGGCCAAGGGGATCGTAAAGAAGGCATGTTTGAGATCAATCACTGTGTAGTATGTCATGTCTGGTGTTAACACAGATAAGCATTTGTGTGGGTCTGGAACTGGCAGCAAAGGAGTCGTGGTCACGTCATTTACTTTCCTTAAGTCATGCGCCATCCTATATGTACTGTCAGGTTTTGGTACTGGATTAAGCGGAGTGTTCCAACTGGAATCAGACATCTCCAACACTCCCGCGTTCCAGAGGTCAGTGAGGGCCTCATCAACTCCCCTCACCTGTGCCTGATTTTTAAGTGGTCTCTGAGGTACATAAACATGTGCATCCTTGGTAATTTCCAATTTGACAGGTGAAATAGTTCGACACTTTCCAATGTCCGCTGGTCCCTGTGACCACAGAGAATCTGGAAATTTAGAAAGCATTTCTCCTGCCCCGTCATGATCCGTAAGTTCCCTGCCATGTGTCCTTGTGATGAGTTCCTCTTCTGCCAAAATTATGTCTGTAGTTTTACCAGTTACTACCTTATAAGCCTGATGTGTTCTGCTAAATCTCAAGTTTGACAGAGGTGTCTGCTCCCAATCTGGAGCAGAATTCAAAATATGTGTCAGTGGTCCCATTTCCCTTGCCTCATGGCCGGGACCGAGGAGCAACGACACATGTGGGTCAGACAGAGAGTCCCTTTTGTAGTATGGTTCTAATTCCTTGGGTAAAATAACCGGCGCCACAACTCCTGTCTCATGGACATAGAAGTGTGTAGTCTCAATTTTGTACTTGTTGCCATCAACATTCTCATTGAATTCTATCTGGTAGCTCATGTCGTTATATCTGTCATAGAAGAGGGTCACATGTAGTGGATCTGCTGGAGGGGAGTAGGGATAGAGCATGGAAAACCATGGCTTCCACTGTAACATTTTTGCATAAAGTCCCTTCATTTCCAGTGAATCTGGTTGCAGAAGTCCCCAATAAATAGAGACACAAACATCCGGTCCCTCGGGTGTGGCCAAATATAATCCAGCACGATAGTTGGGTGTGCACTGCACGGCATGTCCATCAGGCCATGTGACAGTCATTTGTTCAGGTTCGCAGTGTATGATGGCTCCTGTGGCTTGCAAAATGTCTCTGCCCAACAAACATGACCGGCGTTTTGGGTGAATGAATTAACGAGGTTTTGAGCTGTTGTCCAGCAATTTTCATAGTCAGTGGTTTTGTCAAACGTAGAGGTGTGGGTTTACCCGTGAGCCCCGCCAAGTTGATGCATTTGTCACTTAATTCCCCAGGTCGCACGCTCCTCAGGGTTGAATGAGTCGCACCCGTGTCGACCAGCATCATTAAAGTGTTCCCACTCACCTCCACAGGAATAAACGGCTCAGGAGTGGGGCTGGGACTCACTGGGCACCCCTAATCCTGATATCCATCATAATTGTAGTTTCCAGTAACAGGGTACTGCGTGTACGCCTGCTCCTCCCATGGAGGTGGGG
Organism: Rhinogobius similis; assembly: GCA_019453435.1. Taxonomy (NCBI): domain Eukaryota; kingdom Metazoa; phylum Chordata; class Actinopteri; order Gobiiformes; family Gobiidae; genus Rhinogobius; species Rhinogobius similis. Next base: position 21,910,568 of record CM033638.1, read on the forward strand.
CACCACGTCCCCGTCCTCGTGGGGGTTGTCCCCTCATCTGGGGCCCTCCACCACGGGCTCCCCTCTGGTTGGGACAGTCTCTTCTCCAGTGTTCGAGACTTCCACAATTGAAGCATCCATCTCCTCTTTGTTGGGTTTGTGCATACCTGTATTGACCCTGGTTACCATAGCCTCTCCCAGCTCCCCTTTGTCCACCTCCTCTTCCTCTAGCATTACCCCTAAACCCCCCATTTCCGTGGGCGTGTACGTGAATGTGGGTCTGGTCGAATGTCTGTGGTGGTCGTGGGGGCCCGTAGGCCTGAGGTTGGGTTGCGTATAACACGCTTGCTGGTGCTGGGGCAATGTTTGTATCAGTTTGTGAGTCAGGGGTTGTGGCCACCATCTGCCTTACAGCTTTTAGTTCCTTTTTGGCGTTTGTTGCCTGCTGTTTAGCTTAATTTACCTGCATTTTTAAAAGTTCTTCTTGTAGTTTCTCTGTGTTCTCTCTCTGTTCTCTATGTTTTTTATTAAAAATGTCTGCGTGATGTCTAAAATATGTGAGGAACATATCAGGATTCGCTGTCAGGCCAGGAGTGCCCTGCATGTTTTCATTTAACTGTTTGGGCAAGGCTTCCAAAACGCCTTGTAGGAATAGGCAGGTCGTTTGAGGTGTGCGGTAAGGATGTGCATGCATGGAATTGGCATAAGCCTGAACACACTCTTCCACAAATTTATTTGGGCAGGCACCTGGCTGAAAAGGAGTCAATGTGGGCGGTTTAGGCTGTGGTGCTGGATATAATGCCTCAATGTGTGCCAGAAGTGCTTCTGCTAATGGGTCAAAAGGTTCATGTACTGGTAAATTAGTAAGGGCTGTGTCTCTTAGAATTCCAGTAACCACATGTGCTGGAGCACATTCTGCCAGAAGACCCTTAATGTCCCCTACTGCCAATGTGTACGTCTGTGTAGCCGCTTTGACTGCCTGAAACCAGGCTCTTCCACCTTGTTGGAGTGGGGTAATTTTACTTTGAAGCAGGGCCAGCTCTGCACATCCCAGCGGTTGATATGCTAAAGGGAAAACTCCGCCCTCTCCCGGCGTCCCTGTTTGCACCAGCGGATAATTACTATAGAATTCTGGCTTCTTTTTCTGTGGCAGGCAAGAGGCCAACCTTGCCTGTGTTTCTATGTCTTTATCTTTACTTTTTAATTCTTTGCCTAGCTCCTTTAAACGGGTGGAGTATTCTTCCTGTGTCTCATCGTCCTCTTTTTTAGCTTTTTTGTATTTTTGCTCTACTATGTATCTTTCTCTAGAGAGCTGTAGTAATTTTTCTTTTGCTTCATAGTCTTCAGCATTAGTTTCCTCCTCACTGTCATCATAACAATATTGTAGGCCAAGCTTGGAGGTTTGTTTGGGGCGGGCCACCGGCTTGTCCTCTTTCAGAGCCTTCAGCCTTTCCAATAGGGCCTGTGAGTCTTTCTCCCTAGCTTGTGTCTGCTCTTGTTGTTGTATTTTTAAATCTGCCATTAAATGTTCGAGCTCAATTGTTTTTCCTTGTGTTTTTACTGCTTCATTCAACAGCTGGTCTTTAGCTTCTTGTAGTTTGGTAATGGTCTGTTGAACAGCGGTTGCTTTCAGTATTTGTTGGGTCATGTCATCATTCTCCGGGTTCTCTGGGGGGTTTCGATTAATTATTTTATTTAATGTGCCTTTTTCCACCCTCGTAAGCGGGGTACTCGGTTGAACATCTACATCCAATAATCCATGTAGGCTTAATTGCGGGTACACTCCACCAGATGGTGGTGTTGCCCCGTTGTCTTCGTATGGGGGCGGGGATTGCTGTGCGGGTGGAGCCGAAGGCATCGGCCCTTCTGCCTTGGCTCCTCCCCTCCGTGTTGGGCTGAAAATCCTTCTTTCTATCGTCCACTTCGCCACTGCTGCTTCGCATGTCCGCTTTGCATGTTTTCTCATTTTTTCCAACTTACCTCGAGTGGCACGCGCTTCCTTAATCTCAGTGGCGCCCGCGCTCCTGTTTTTACACACACTTTCCGCATTCTGCATTTCCATTGCGCAGATCTCATCCCCCGCCGTTAAAACCTGACAGAGCAGGCTCAGATCAATCTTCTGAAAAGGGTCCTTGCCCTGTTTCTGAAACATCTGTACACACGCTTTCTGAGCATTTCCAAGTTGCTTCCCTGCCCAACCATCCGGGATTTTGGCCTCTTTCCAAATGTTTTTCACCCACTCTTCACAATTATTTTTAGCCATAGTTGTATTTCCTTATTTTCAAGCCTTAATATACTATAATCTCCGTTTATCATATACTTACTCTCCGTTTATCGTTCCCACTTCTTCTTTAATGCATTCACTCATAGAATTTTTTTTTTTTTTTTTTTTAACTGAACGTTTTAACAGAATTTGCTCCAATTCGCATTTAAAGCTCTGCTTAATTAAATCGAAAGTGCCTCTAACTCACGCGCCTTTGTACTAATTTTCTTCAGACTCTCTACGCGCTTTGAGCCTTATAAGAGTTTTCTGACAGCCCCCAAGTCTGTCAACGCTTCACTCAACAACGCTATATTTCAAGAGTTTTCTGACAGCCCCCAAGTCTGTCAGCGCTTTACTCAACAACGCTATATTTCAAGAGTTTTCTGACAGTCCCTAAGTCTGTCAGCGCTTTACTCAACAACGCTATATTTCAAGAGTTTTCTGACAGTCCCTAAGTCTGTCAGCGCTTTACTCAACAACGCTATATTTCAAGAGTTTTCTGACAGCCCCCAAGTCTGTCAACGCTTCACTCAACAACGCTTTATTTCAGTCTACGCGTCCGTATCCTTGGGAAGTCCTACCTACGTCCCCGGAGGGTTTTAGAGGGTCGCCGCCCCACGTGTAGTCCTTTTAAATAACCGTTTTAGGTCCTACCTACGTCCCCGGAGGGTTTTAGAGGGTCGCCGCCCCACGTGTAGTCCTTTTAAATAACCGTTTTAGGTCCTACCTACGTCCCCGGAGGGTTTTAGAGGGTCGCCGCCCCACGTGTAGTCCTTTAAATAACGTGTCCCTATTTCCTTCCACCATCAATTTACAGATTTTAACCGGTCACCGGCCTCTCCCAAAAAATACTATATATCTAAAATTTGGAAAAATCAGCCAATAGACATACTTTGACACTCTCAATGGAAGTGAATCAAAAGTTGTCTTACCTTAATCTATGTGTGGGCCCAGGGAGTTGCCGATATCCAAGCCGTGGAAGACTGGCATGTCTCACGCAACGCTTTTTGTTTACGGGGACAGGTCCGACGCCGCGTTCCTGTCCACGCTGTTGATCCAATTCTCCCCCTTCATCACGTCGGGGTCACCAATTGTAGAAAATCTCCTATTTTCTGGCTCCGTTACCTTAGCACAGCATATTGAGTATTAGTTTGATTTGTTATTCTCTTATCTCTTTGATTTACCTTTCGGAGCCTCTTGCGTGTTCAAAACTGAGAGAGGAAGAAATGAATCAAACAGACCTTTCACTATCAGCTAATAACACATACCAGCAGAGGAATAACGCGGAAGTCAGTAGCTTTGATCCAAAAGGTTTATTCCCTAAGTTTACAATCTAATACAGTTCTGGCACCTACTATGCCATTATTGAAAGCTACGTTCCGAGTCTGCTTCCCCTGAAAACGCGCGCCCCAACATAGCAGGTTGCCAGTATTTAACACACAATACAAAGTTGCAAAGAATGTACAGCGCGCTGTGATTGGTCCAGCACCCATCCGACTCCCTCATCCTGAGTTTCTCTCGTTATCTCCAGCTCTGCATTTTTCCTTTGGTCAACAGAAAGTATCTGTGTGGGAGGTGTGAGACCAGCAGTCCTGTTTGACTGTCTCTGAAGTTGTTTACTGGAGTGTGACCTGGGCTTAAGAAACAGAGGGTTGTGCACAAAACAACACAATATACTTCTGACTCCTTCATTCATCATTATGACAATACACTTGTGAATAAACTCATATTAATATAAAAGATGAAATGTTGAACTCTTCAATTTTGTCCATTGTTTGTTATAGAAAAGCAAACTAACTGACCTTTCTACTCTGGAAATTCAGATGTGTTGCTTTTTTCCAACACAAACACTTCAAACACTTAGATCTAATGTGAGAGAATCATTGAAACATTTACAGTCGACTTCATTTTGACGACACATTTCACAAAAATGTAGTGAACATTATCATATTTAAGGTTTTACTAAATATTTTGTCCTGTTTGTTCCAGTTTGACAGTTTCTGTAAAGTTTATAATGTCACTTCCTGGTTGAACATGAGCAGCAAAGATGACGATTCCATGACTGTTACCGTAGCAACCAGACTGTAAACAAGGCCAAAATCCACATAAATTACACAACAGTTATGATTTGACAAATAATGACACATGATAACGCCTTTATTTTGCTGAATGATGGTTTAAACTGTCAGAAAAATGTGTCTGTGGCGTTTGAATTGTCTTTGTGTTTTCAACGGCGCGGCGCTTTTTGATATCACAGAGGGATTCGGTTTTAGAACTCCGCTCTACTTCCTAAGTTTAAAAAAAATATGAAAATGAATAAATAAAATGGAGGGGAAAAATGTTGAAGAAAGGGAAAAAAGCACTAGTTTCTGTCATTTTAAACGTTCATATTTAAACTAAATGAACGTAAAACTATGATAAATATTTACAAGAAGTTATTATTGAAAAACAAGACAAACTTTCATATAGACTTTAACTTAAGGTGTAAAATTAAATAGAATGTTGCATAATGACTTTACAAAGAGGAGGCGCCTGTTTTTTGTTATTTATTGGTTTTATTTCTCTGAGGAAGCGATGGCTGCAGAGGCGGTGCTGAGGCGAGGGCTGAGCTGGGTCCAGCGGGCCACACACAGAGCCCCCGTCCTGGGTCAGAACTCGGCCGCGGAGTCCTTCCCTGGAGCCTCGGGACGGAGCGCAGTCCGGGTGAGTCCCACACATAGAACTATAATAAAACCTGGACGATGAATCCAAAATGGCGCCCTGTTCTTCCCTGTGGCTTGAGCTCATTGGCGCATGACCCCAAAAAAATTACTTACTTCCGCATTTACTTCCTGATACGGAGGCTGACATCTTTGCTTTAGGGCGCCACAATCCCCCATGATGCTTTGAGCGACGTGAACGACCACACAGCTGCATGTTGTTGCTCCATGTGTCCGTGCATGTCCCCATGTGTCCGTGTCTGTCTCGTCCCGTGTGCTCTTGATGCCGCCGCGAGCACAAGATCTATGTACATGTCCTTCCCGTGCTCTGCCGTAGCTCTCCGTATATTCTCGTTGTGCCTCCGTGAGTTCCTCCACTTTGTAATAATAATAATAATAATACATTTTATTTATAAGCGCCTTTCAAAACACCCAAGGACACTGTACATGACAACAAGAATGTACAGTGTCTGTCTCTGTGCTCTTTTGTCCCGTGGGCTCGTACTGCTGTTGTGAGGCCGATGTGCGCGTCCTTCCCGTGCTCTGAGCGGACACACAGCTGCCATTGCGCACCGTGCACTCCTGCTACAGATCATCAGCAGTAGTTGGCTCGCTGTTTGGATTTTGACTCTCAGTTTTCACATTCTACGGTCTCACGAGTCCGAGGTATATTAAACTGGTCATTCTGTGCATCAGTCAAATGCAAATCAGAAGCTGGACGATCAATTTATGGAAAGTTAGAGCTGCGCTCTCACTGCGCAGTGACTTTTAGAGTGGAATATCCTGCTTGTGTTGTAGAGAAAACAGATTAAAGGTCCCATAACATGCAAAATCGACTTTTCAGAGGTTTTAACCTTCCTACAGTGCTATTTGGGCCTCGTATGTGTGCCCAAAGTGGTTTTTTGATTGATTTCCGCATGTTTTCGCTAGAGAACTGTCTTTTCCGTCCCCCTCGGCTGAGCAGGCAGACGGGGGCTCCTCACAAGGATGACGCGCTTCACAAGGATGACGCGGTGTTTAAGCCACGCCTCCAGGAAGTGCACAGCCGCAGAATAAAAACAGCTATTGCTAATGCTAATGCTACACAGTAATTACACGATGGATACGACCAAACGGCAACGTCCGTAGTCGAGGTACTGGAGCAGGTCAAACTCCAGGTCAGATCCAGGACGTAGGACTCAGCACGACGCACCGTCAGGACGGATAAAATGTTTATTCCCGTGTTTGTGTATCGCTGTTTACACGGCGCATGTGCACTATCTCCGCTCTAGGCTTCGGCACGAGTTGGGCGGGGGAGGCAGCCTGCTCTCTGTTCGGGGGGGGGGGGGGGGGTCAGATCTCAGACCCTCAGATCTCAGAGGGTGTTTTTTGGAAACTGTTATGTTATGGATATTGCACAACGCAAAATTTTATCAACAAAGCCCTTTAGAATAGACTGTGTAAAGGGCAAAATAGCAGAGTATGGGACCTTTAAATAAGAACTGAACTGACTAGAATTATTTTCATACAATATGTGCAGGTCAAATAAAGTTCTACAAAATGTTGCTCGCTGCTGTTTTTGTTTCGTAAAAGTAGCTCTCTGAAGGAAAAAGGTTGGAGGCCCCTGATCTATGTGATACACCGGCAAAACATCCATTCTGATTAGTGTAACGAGGTCTTACGTCCATCGTGTCTCCTCAGGACTCGCAGACGAGCGTCCACAGATATTCCACGTTGGGGGCGTGTTTTAGCACCTGTCTGGTCCTGAACGGAGGAGGAAAGACCACGCACACCTCCAGAAACGGCTCCAAGTGTTTGAAATACTCCGGGACTCTTCCGCTGGTCCGGACTCAAACCCGGACTCTGAACCAGGACGGCTCCAGCGTGGGACGACTCTCTGCGGACGACATTCAGAGGGCGAGAGGAGCCAAGACCTACAAGCCTCACAAACAAGCGGTACGTCAGGGTTTGAATTCAAATACTTATATCTGGGTTTAATTTAATACTTTTTAACGTCTGAGTGCAGGGAAAGACTTCTCTTCTCTCATTTTAGTCATGTTTGTGGCGATTTTAGACACATTTCTGTTGCTTTTGTTGCATTTTCGTCGCTTTTAGTTGCTTTTAGCCACATTTTAGTTGTTTGTCTTGTTTTTAGACATATTTTTGCTGCTTTTTGTTGTGTTTTTGTCACTTTCATTTGCTTTTAGTCAAATTTTAGTTGCTTGTGTTGATTTCAGACACATTTTTGTTGCTTTTATGTTTTTGTCGCTTTTAGTTGCTTTTAGTCACATTTTAGTTGTCTTTGTGTCATTTTTAGACACATTTTTGTTGCTTTTTGTCACGGTTGTCATTTTTAGTTGCTTTAGTCAGATTTTAGTTGCTTGTAGTTGTGTTTGAGTCATTTTTAGACACATTTTTGTTGCTTTTTGTTGTGTTTTCGTCGCTTTTAGTTGCTTTTGTCAAATTTTAGTTGCTTCTGTTACTTTTTCAAGACATTTTTGTTGCTTTTTGTCACGATTGTGTCACTTTTAGTCATTTTAGTCACATTTTAACTGCTTGTAGCTGCGTTTGTGTTGATTTTAGACACATTTTTGTTTTTTGTTGTGTTTTTGTCGCTTTTAGTCAAAGTTTAGTTGCTTGTCTTGCTTTTGGAGACATTATTGTTGCTTGTAGCTGCATTTGTGTCATTTTTACACACGTTTTTGTTGCTTTTTGTTGTGTTTTTGTTGCTTTTAGTCAAATTTTAGTTTCTTTGAGTCAAATTTTAGTTGTTTGTGTTGCTTTTGGAGACATTTTTGTTGCTTGTTGCACGTTTCTGTTGCTTTTTGTCACGGTTGTGTCATTTTTAGTTGCTGTAGTCACATTTTAGCCGCTTGTAGTTGAGTTTGTCATTTGTTATCACAATTTGTTGCCTTTGTGGGGTTTTTTTGGCGCTTTTAGTTGATTTTAGTCACATTTTAGTTGCTTGTGTTGCTTTTGGACACATTGTTGTTGCTTGTCCCCTTTTTTTTTTTTTTTATTTATTTTTTTTTTTCCCCCCAGACACACTTTGGTTTTTTGTCGTGTTTCTGTCACTTTTATTCGCTTAAGTCATTTTAGCCACTTAGACGTTTTTGTTGCGTGTCCTGAGCTAATTTTGGAGAACAATAACTCTTTAAAATGACAATAGAACGCAGTATTTAATCAAAAACTGAAATAACAGACGTTTCAATTGTTTACAGGGAAACTTTTAAAATGTCTGTTCAGAATGTGACACATTTTACGTGACCAAACAACACCCAAAAAGTTTATGTTCCCTTCTAAAATGTAGTTATTATCTGAAATTAAAGTTATGGTAATATTTTTGTTTAAGTTTTTTATTTTTGTGTTTGCAGCTCAGTGAAAAAGCCAGAGAAAGAAAAGTTCCTGTCACTCGTTTGGGAAGACTCGCCAACTTTGGAGGTTTGTTTACGACTAACGCGGTGGGTAGTGCTGGGTCTAGTCCTGTTTTAGTCTAGAGCTGCAAACATTTATTCAGGGACCTTTTAAAGTCTATATGACAAGTTTGATGTCACAATTCACTTAAACGTAATGAACATGATTATATTTAATTAAATGAATGAATGAATTAATTTAATTACAAAGGTAATAATTGAACAAAGCATCAGGATGTGCTAAAATGTGTGAAGTTTAAGTTTCGCACAAAAAAAATGAAGGAATCATGAAATTAACCACAAAAGTGCAGAAATATGTGTATGTGTGTTTTGGAGATTTAAGTTAGCTGTTTGTCTCTCTTTGAAGTCTTTTTCTCAGTATTCCAGTTTTGCAAATCTCCAACACAACAATTGCGATCTTATTCTGTTTTGTCTCCAGGTTTGGCCGTTGGACTGGGCCTGGGAGCGCTCACAGAAATGGCCAAGAAGTCTTTCAAACCACAACAGCCAGGTGAATGTGATGCGCAAACTACTTAATTAATATATTTTATTTTAAGTTAAATATGAGCCAAATATTTCTGAAAACACATTAAACTGCTAATAATGACCCCGAACAAACAGATCAGAGCAGAGAAACATCGAACTGAACTTTAGTGCAATATTTAACGTGTTCGGTGACTTCGGCCGGCAGACAAAAAACCTTAAAGTGCCTAATTAATAATAATTAATAAACAGTTAAAATAATTATATGTAGGATTTTGCTTTTTCTTTTTTTCATGTCAAATTTTCTATCCCAGTTTGGCAATTCTTTTTGTTTACATTTTTACTTCCTGGTTGTAAATCATGACACCACAGCAGGAATTTCTGTAATTGTTACCTAGCAACCGTTCAAAACTCCTCTAATGGCACAGAAATGATTATTCAACTTAAACAAATATGTGAGGACTCCTTTATTTTGTTGGATAATGTTTCAAGCATCAGAAAAATGTGTTTCTTGGGTGTAAATTGTCTCAGTCGTTTGGAGTCTCACAGTATGATGTCGTCATGTTTGGAACTCTACTCTTTGTCCTGTTATTTTCAACACATTTTTCAACTTTTCTTCACAAACTGACTCTTGATTGGTGTAAAACTATCATTTATATTTAGGTTTTACCACGTCAAATAAAGTCAAATCAAATCATAAAAACCTGTCATAGGCACTTTAAATGACCTAAAAAGTATATAACACAGATAACATTAAAGCTGGTGTACCCAACTTTTTTTGTTGTAAATTAGTACTTTTTTTATTTTACACTAAAGAGCGTCTTGTAAAAACAGCACTTTGTGACAAAATTATACCACTGTGCGTTGTCTACGGCTAATAATAAAGCATTTTATTTATTGTCAAGGGCAGAAAGCAGCGCTCCGATTGGCTGAGCATGGGTGGCCCACCCTATGTTCTTTTTGCCGTCTGTAAAAAGCTGTTCTAAAGCCATGTAGGCGTCTAAAAATGAACGTTGTGCGAGTTTGTGAGAGCGAGGAACTAGTTGGACAGATTTTTTTTACACCTAATTCTGGTTTCGTTGTGTGAAAATCAGGAACCCCAGCTTTAAGGATGGCGCACCGATTCCAAATATTGATATATTTACACTGACAGAGGTATCATAAAGTATTTATCTCAAAAGGTGTTTTTTAATTACTTTCCCAACTGCATTGTTCCAAATTTAGGTTTTGTGCAGATATATTTATTTTAAATCAGGGGTGTCCAAACTTTTTTTCACCGAGGGCCGCATATTGAAATATAGACCAAGCAGAGGGCCACACATCAGTCATGAAACGTTCAAAAAAGCTGCATTTATCTGATGTTTTAAGCACCACATCATCGACATTCAGTCTCAGTGTCTTAATATCAGGTCTGAAGTTGCACAAAAATGTTAGCTATTTAGGTTAGAATGGTAGAAAATCTGAAATGTGCTGCAAAAAGTAACTCGAAGGACAACGTGGGCCAAGAAAAAATGGTCTGAGGGCCGCATTTGGCCCCCGGGCCTTAGTTTGGACATGCCTACCTTACATTTTAGTTCAAGCTGAAGTGAAAATAACGCAATAGCAAATTTGACCAATTATTAATAGTAGAGGAGTTTCAATCCATTTTAATACCAAATTCATTATTATCGGGGTACTTGAAATTGTATTTGGTGAAAAAGGGAAAAAAAAGTTTAAATTATGAAAATGGAGTCAAGCTAATGAATGGACGATCCAAACGAGTCAAATTGTTACACACTCTGCTCCTTGCTGTGCCATGAAGTGTATTTTAATCACATTGTAACGTCTTGTTCTCTTTCAGGCGACAAAAAGCCCGTCCTGGACTCCAACCCGTTTCTGAACGAAGCGAACGCCGAGAGGATCGTCCGGACTCTGTGCAAAGTGAGAGGCGCCGCTCTGAAGCTCGGACAAGTGCTCAGCATCCAAGGTGAGCGGCTCGGACGGAGAAACGAAGAACAACGCAAGAGGGAACAGTCAGAGGTGCTGCAAAAACCACGCGAATAATCAGAGGTGCTGCAAAAACCACGCGAATAATCAGAGGTGCCGTAAAAATCACGAGAATAATCAGACATAGGATTAGGGTTACATGAATAATCAGAGGTGCTGTAAAAATCACGTGAATAATCGGAGGTGCTGCAAAAATCACGAGAATAATCAGACATAGGATTAGGGTTACGTGAATAATCGGAGGTGCTGCAAAAATCACGTGAATAATCGGAGGTGCTGCAAAAATCACGTGAATAATCGGAGGTGCCGCAAAACTCACGTGAATAATCGGAGGTGCCGCAAAACTCACGTGAATAATCGGAGGTGCCGCAAAACTCACGTGAATAATCGGAGGTGCCGCAAAACTCACGTGAATAATCGGAGGTGCCGCAAAACTCACGTGAATAATCGGAGGTGCCGCAAAAATCACGTGAATAATCGGAGGTGCCGCAAAACTCACGTGAATAATCGGAGGTGCCGCAAAACTCACGTGAATAATCGGAGGTGCCGCAAAACTCACGTGAATAATCGGAAGTGCTGCAAAAACCACGTGAATAATCAGAGGTGCTGCAAAAACCACGTGAATAATCAGAGGTGCTGCAAAAACCACGTGAATAATCGGAGGTGCCGCAAAAATCACGTGAATAATCGGAGGTGCCGCAAAAATCACGTGAATAATCGGAGGTGCCGCAAAAATCACGTGAATAATCGGAGGTGCCGCAAAAATCACGTGAATAATCGGAGGTCCTCCAAAAACCACGTGAATAATCGGAGGTGCCGCAAAAATCACGTGAATAATCGGAGGTGCCGCAAAAATCACGTGAATAATCGGAGGTGCCGCAAAAATCACGTGAATAATCGGAGGTGCCGCAAAAATCACGTGAATAATCGGAGGTGCCGCAAAAATCACGTGAATAATCGGAGGTGCCGCAAAAATCACGTGAATAATCGGAGGTGCCGCAAAAATCACGTGAAAAATCGGAGGTGCCGCAAAAATCACGTGAAAAATCGGAGGTGCCGCAAAAATCACGTGAAAAATCGGAGGTGCCGCAAAAATCACGTGAATAATCGGAGGTGCCGCAAAAATCACGTGAATAATCGGAGGTGCCGCAAAAATCACGTGAATAATCGGAGGTGCCGCAAAAATCACGTGAATAATCGGAGGTGCCGCAAAAATCACGTGAATAATCGGAGGTGCCGCAAAAATCACGTGAATAATCGGAGGTGCCGCAAAAATCACGTGAATAATCGGAGGTGCCGCAAAAATCACGTGAATAATCGGAGGTGCCGCAAAAATCACGTGAATAATCGGAGGTGCCGCAAAAATCACGTGAAAAATCGGAGGTGCCGCAAAAATCACGTGAATAATCGGAGGTGCCGCAAAAATCACGTGAATAATCGGAGGTGCTGCAAAAATCACGTGATCAGCTAATTGGGCCAATCAGACACACCGATCGGTTTACTCAGAGGTTCTAGCATCTACCTTTCTTGGGTTAGCTTGGTTTAAAGTGCCCATAACACGTTGACGTATTGATTTGACCAAAACACAGTTAAGATGGTAATATTTAAGATTCTGCGAAAGAATTGACAATTTTTAGCCCAGTTTGACCATTATTTAGGTTTAAAATTGCACTTCCTAATTGTAAATCATGACATCACACTGGGGAACGCTGTAACTGTTACCATAGCAACCATGTCGTACACCGGGTCAAAACTTCTCTAATGTCACAGAGTTTATTATTTGACAAATATATGGGAACAGCTGTTTTTTGTTTAATTAATGTTTAAAGGATCAGTGTGTTTGTTGTAAATTGTCCCTGGTTTGTCTCCGTAGTGTGATGTCAAATCCTGTAAATTTCAACATATTTTTCAACTTTTCTTCACAAACTGACTCTTGATGGGTGGAAAACTCTATTAATATCTACAGCAGGTTTTATTCCACCAAATAAAGTCAAAACTAGAAAATGATAAAAACCTGTCATTCGCACTTTAAGCTCCCTGTGAAACCCTCCTCCTCCTTGTCCGTCTCCTCCTTCTCAGTCTTCTCCTTCTCCCTCTTATCCTCCTTCTCCACCTTGTCCTTCTTCCTCTTCTCCTTATTCTTACTCTACTCCTTCTTCTCCTCCTCCTCCCTCTTACTCTCCTCCTCCTCCTCCCTCTCTTCCTCCTCCTCTCAAATGTAAACACAGAATTGTAGTTGGAGGTTGAATGCGTTAAACACATGTTGCTCATCTGAAGTTCCTTTTGTTTACGTTTGTGGGAAGTTCTTGATTTCGTGGCTTTGAGCTGAAAAGGAAAGAAAAAAAAAAGAGAGTGAGTGGTCCATGAGCCGTGGTTTGATTTGAAAATAGAAGAATGTTCTGTTTGTTTTTTTGTTTTTTGCAAAATCTGTGACCAACCAGTCCTGGCACTTCTGGCTTTGGTCCCAGAATGATTCAATTATTACTATTGTATTTTTTGTTTTTATTGTGTTTATGGTCCAGATTACCTCAAAAAGATGCTAAATTTACAACTAATTAGTTTTTTTTTTTTTTTTTTTTTTTTTTTTTTCAGATTAAAGTATATTTAGTCTTAATTTAAAACCTGACGGCCCAACACGGTCACAACATTATTCCCCACATTATATACCAGATTTTTTTTAACTTAAAGGTCTAGAAGGTGGTGTACCGTTAAGGCCTGTCACAATAATTACTATATCGACTTATCATGCAATATGAGAGACGGAAGAACAATAAATTTGCTTAATATTTGTTGTGTATTTATTCTTTGCACTTTGGGGAACCTTTTCTTATTTTTCTTGATACAATTTGAGCTGCAGAGTGAGAGATAAACAACTTTTATGACTCTTTATCGACACCAACAGACTACAAAAGGGTTTTATTGTGCTATTTGTTTATTGCAACTCATGTTTTTAACGAAATTGCTCTGTTGTTTGCGTGATCCTCTTGCTGTCAGTGGCGTAAAGTAGTAATTTTATCGTGATTTCATTAGCAAGGACCACGCCACAATGAGATGTGCAATACAATGATTATTAATGAAAGGAAGCGGGTGATTCGAAGTAGCTCGAAGGAGCTCGTAGATGATGGCTGGGTGATGAGACTCAGTGTGGGGGCTCCGTCTCGGTGATCTGCCCAGCCGATTCGGGACCCCCCCTTTAGTGAACTGGACGCTGAAAGAGAAAGCATATGACATAGAAGGGGAGGGGGGGTGGGTCGAGAGAATAGCGGCAAACGGTGATTGAGGCATAGGCTGGTATATGAAGGCTTCTGGGAGTTAGAGGTGTGCCCAGGGACGGCGATGGGGGCGTGGTCCTGCTCACGAACCTCAGTTAACATATTAACTACATTTCATTAGCAAGGACCACGCCACAATGAGATGTGCAATACAATGATTATTAATGAAAGGAAGCGGGTGATTCGAAGTAGCTCGAAGGAGCTCGTAGATGATGGCTGGGTGATGAGACTCAGTGTGGGGGCTCCGTCTCGGTGATCTGCCCAGCCGATTCGGGACCCCCAAAGAATGAATTATGATATCGAGGAATGAGCCTGATGGAGATCGCTGATGTCGTGACATATATAATCACGGTACACATGGGAAGACCAGCGCTCAAGGGCTTGTTATTTTATGATCCAGAATGCCTGCTCGAGCTGCAGGGGACGCAGCGCCAATGCGGAAGGAGTGAATCGAATAGTTTCCTGATAGGTCGGAGGAGAGAAGGATCCTGCGGAAGTGTATGGTAAACCAGAATCGAGACGCCATTTTTCCCTTTTCAGAGAGAAAGAGGGAATCATTAGGAGAGCATTGTAGGCATGATGAGAGGCCACGTATTTGGTTAGTGGTTCGAAAGGGCTGAGGATGGAGTTGAGGCGAAATAAATAGATCAGGAAGGACATCCGTAGCTGATCAGTTTGCTCCTGCGAAGTGTGAATACGAGCGAGTCTTGGCTGTGGGTGACGAAGTCCGATAACTGGGGATGAATAGTTGGATAGAATTTGCTGAAGTTGAAGCGGATTCCGAGCAGCGGAGGACTCCGAAGAAGGCGAGCAGGACCATGCACTCGATGGTTAGATCGAGCATGGGAGAGATGTAGGCAGCACGAAGTGTAAGAATGCAATGTTTGAGAAGGTCGGAGGTGAGGCAGACACTTTGGAGAAGTGCGGGGTTCAGACTTGGGTAACCCTTTTAGTAACAATGGAGTGTGAGCGTGAGACAGTTGCCAGTTTGAATAGGAGGTTAATTCCTGCCAAGTAGGTCTGGATTGAGGTGGTGTGGATGTTACGTGAGGAATGAGCGAAGGTGATGAAATTGCAGATGGTGAAAACATAGAATGATGTAGCCGGGAGCCGATAAAGCTGAAGGCATGATAGGAAACGATTCTATCTGCGAGATAAGCGAAAAGTGAATGAGGGGCGAGACCGAGAAGGATGGCCTGCCATGATGTTACCGTGAGATCAGCGAGGCCTGGATCTATGGGAAGATCGTGGCTGAAAATGGTGGGACCGGCGTGGAGTTGCCGTCGGAGTTTGGAGCTAAGCTTCTGAACGTTTGTTAATGATGTCGACCACTGCAGTGTTGTCAGAATGTATCGAGATGCACCCTCTGGACCATTCATGACCCCAAAAAGAGCTGCAATAACAATGGGGTAAATCTCAAAGAGAGCTGAACAACCAACGTGCTGGAGCGCGAGGAACTTTAAAGGCCATGTGGAGCGAACCATTGGCCTTGGTAAAGCCCCCGAACCGACTGACGGGGCAGCATCTGTGTAGAGCCGAATGACTTCAGGAGAAGAGGTGAATTTGTCGTAAAAGAATGAAATCCTGTTCCAGGAGTCCAAGAAATGTTTCCGGACATGCATTCGGTTGCAGGGGCGTCAAGGTTCACTCTATCGTGGAGTGAGGGAATAGAAGCAGCTTCCGTGAGGACGCTAGACAGAAAAGGTTTCCCTTGAGGAATGATGCGAATAAGCGTAGTTCAGATGACGAGGAGTTAAGCCTCTTAGTACATCAGTCTGCCAAGCTGAAGGTGGACAAGAGCGGGAGATCTGAAGAACTTCTCAGAAGGGAGGGATGCCTGGAATGAAATGGAATCGAGTGTAACACAGTGTAAAACCAATGCTGAGGTTCTGCGGAACCGTATTCTGGGCAGCGTGCCCGTGCCCGCCAGGTGGCGGGGTATGGAAGGGGAGGGGACTATGGAAAGCAATGCTGAGGTTCTGCGGAACCCGAATTCTGGGCAGCGTGCCCGTGCCCGCCAGGGAGGCGGGGGGTATGGAAGGGGGGGATATCGGAAAAGCAATGCCGAGGTTCTGCGGAACCCAAATTCTGGGCAGCGTGCCCGTGCCCGCCAGGGAGGCGGGGGGTATGGAAGGGGGGGATATCGGAAAAGCAATGCCGAGGTTCTGCGGAACCCAAAGTCTGGGCAGCGTGCCCGCCGGGGAGGCGGGGGGAATATTGAAATGCAATGCCGAGGTTCTGCGGAACCCGAGTTCTGGGCAGCGTGCCCGTGCCGCCAGGGAGGCGGGGGAGGTATGGAAGGCGGGGGATGGCGTCAGCGCGCCGCGCCTGTCGGGAACCTGGGCGTGGCGCTGTTGGAGAGCGCGGCAGGAGGCGTTAGATGAATACAACTGAAAAGCCTAGATTTATTATCGTAACGACTGAAGGCTACTTTCATCCTTCTAAGCTCGCTCTGCAGGCTAGCCACGGTCCACACCCGAATGTCGAGCAGAGGCGAAGCCCGGGTGCCGGAGGCGGCCGGGTGCCGGAGGCGAAGCCCGGGTGCCGGAGGCGGCCGGGTGCCGGAGGGCGGCCCAGGTGCCAGGGCGGCCAGTGCCGAGGGCGGCCCGGTGCCGGAGGGCAAGCCCGGTGCCGGAGGGCGAAGCCAGTGCCGAGGGCGGCCAGTGCCGGGAAGCGAGGCGGGGCGCCGAGGGGACGGCGTGGAGCCGGTTGGCGACAAGGGACGTGCGTGGAGCGGTTGACGGCGAGCCCTGAGACTGATGGGCGACTGGCGGGTGCTCGGAGGGGAGCGTTGGTCGGACGGCGCGGCGGTGATGCCCGGCGAGTGGAGGCCCTGGAAGTCGAGTGCTCTTGGCGAAGGCGGGATGTCTTCTGCACGGTTCACAGCGTGAACCACGTGCTCTCGGCGGGACGGCGGTGGTGGCTGCTCATCTGGCTACAGAGAAACGTGAAGGAGCAGCTTGGAACATGGTACCTGGAGTACCATGGAGAAAATGGAAAACCACTGCTGAGGTTCTGCGGAGAGGGACACAGAGGAGGGACAGTGTGACGCTGCAGGACACAGAGGAGGGACAGTGTGACGCTGCAGGACACAGAGGAGGGACAGTGTGACGCTGCAGGACACAGAGGAG
Source organism: Rhinogobius similis (assembly GCA_019453435.1). Taxonomy (NCBI): domain Eukaryota; kingdom Metazoa; phylum Chordata; class Actinopteri; order Gobiiformes; family Gobiidae; genus Rhinogobius; species Rhinogobius similis. The sequence continues at coordinate 21,927,773 of CM033638.1, forward strand.
GGACGGTGTGACGCTGCAGGACACAGAGTAGGGACAGTGTGACGCTGCAGGACACAGAGGAGGGACAGTGTGACGCTGCAGGACACAGAGGAGGGACAGTGTGACGCTGCAGGACACAGAGGAGGACGGTGTGACGCTGCAGGACACAGAGTAGGGACAGGAGTGACGGTGCATGACACAGAGGAGGGTCAGTGTGACGCTGCAGGACACAGAGGAGGGACAGTGTGACGCTGCAGGACACAGAGGAGGGACAGGGTGACGCTGCAGGACACAGAGGAGGGACGGTGTGACGCTGCAGGACACAGAGGAGGGACGGTGTGACGCTGCAGGACACAGAGGAGGGACGGTGTGACGCTGCAGGACACAGAGGAGGGACGGTGTGACGCTGCAGGACACAGAGGAGGGACGGTGTGACGCTGCAGGACACAGAGGAGGGACAGTGTGACGCTGCAGGACACAGAGGAGGGACGGTGTGACGCTGCAGGACACAGAGGAGGGACGGTGTGTGACGCTGCAGGACACAGAGGAGGACGGTGTGACGCTGCAGGACACAGAGGAGGACGGTGTGACGCTGCAGGACACAGAGGAGAGCGGTTGTGGCGCTGCAGGACACAGAGGAGGGACAGGGTGACGCTGCAGGACACTGAGGAGGGACAGGGTGACGCTGCAGGACACAGAGAGGAGGGACGGTGTGACGCTGCAGGACACAGAGGAGGGACGGTGTGGCCTTTGCAGGACACAGATTGGGACGGTGTGACGCTGCAGGACACAGAGGAGGACAGGGTGACGCTGCAGGACACAGAGGAGGACAGTGTGACGCTGCAGGACACAGAGGAGGAGGGACGGTGTGACGCTGCAGGACACAGAGGAGGGACGGTGTGACGCTGCAGGACACAGAGGAGGGACAGTGTGACGCTGCAGGACACAGAGGAGGGCGGTGTGACGCTGCAGGACACAGAGGAGGACGGTGTGACGCTGCAGGACACAGAGGAGGGACGGTGTGACGCTGCAGGACACAGAGGAGGACGGTGTGACGCTGCAGGACACAGAGGAGGACGGTGTGACGCTGCAGGACACAGAGGAGGGACGGTGTGACGCTGCAGGACACAGAGGAGGGACAGGGTGACGCTGCAGGACACAGAGGAGGGACGGTGTGACGCTGCAGGACACAGAGGAGGGACGGTGTGACGCTGCAGGACACAGATTAGGACGGTGTGACGCTGCAGGACACAGAGGAGGACAGGGTGACGCTGCAGGACACAGAGGAGGACAGTGTGACGCTGCAGGACACAGAGGAGGGCGGTGTGACGCTGCAGGACACAGAGGAGGACGGTGTGACGCTGCAGGACACAGAGGAGGACAGTGTGACGCTGCAGGACACAGAGGAGGGGCAGCGAAATTAGCAGAAAATTGCGGCAATGGCGGGTTAGACTGGCTGAGAATAGGGAGAGAAAGAGAGGAACAATCCACATTAGAACCATTGGATGCCTGTCCAACCTGGGCTGAGCGCTGAAAGAACGGATGAGACAACACATTGATATTAGAACTGGAGGGAGCAGGCGGGCGGTAATACTACCTGGCTCCGCCACGGGAGCTGCAGCACCAGCTTGAAGTTGCGCCGAGGCAGGTGGACGGATGGCGTCAGCGTGCGCCTGTCGGGAACCAGGCGCGGAGCGCTGTTGGAGAAGCGCGGGAGCGGGAGCATGGGATGAATGCAACTGAAAAACCCTAGATTAATGTTGTAACGACCGAAGGCTACTTCATCCTTCTATGCTCGCTCTGCGGGCTAGCCACGGTCCCCACCCGTATGTCGAGCAGCCCGATCCCGGGAGGCGAAGCCCGGGTGCCGGAGGGCGAAGCCCGGGTGCCGGAGGGCGAAGCCCGGGTGCCGGAGGGCGGCCCGGGTGCCGGAGGCGGCCAGTGCCGGAAAGGGAGGCGGGGCGCCGAGGGGACGTGCGTGGAGCCGGTTAACGGCGAGCCCTGATGATGGGCGACTGGCGGGTGCTCTGAGGGAGCGCTGATTCGGACGACAGCGGCGGTGCTACCGGGCGGCGGAGGCCCTAGAAGTGAGGCTTGGCGAAGGCGGGATGACTTCCGGGCTGTCTTCTGCCCGGTTCACGGCGTGAACCACGGAGCGCACGGCGGGACGATGATGTTGGCCGCTCCTTTGGCAAGCGGAGCACCGGGGAGTGGAGGAGGCCGGAGAAGGGCCGAACAGGTCAGAGTCGGAATCTGAGAGATTAATGTTTAATTCTGCATCCATGATGCTGTCTCCCTATCTCTGTCGAGAGAATAGCGGCAAACGGTGATTGAGGCATAGGCTGGTATATGAAGGCTTCTGGGAGTTAGAGGTGTGCCCAGGGACGGCGATGGGGGCGTGGTCCTGCTCACGAACCTCAGTTAACATATTAACTACATATTTGTGGCAGTTTATGGCACTTTAACATTTGTTTCTGTGTGCCGTGGTGTCTTTCCAACAGAAAACGTGTGACGTGACTCAGAAAAGGTTGAAAATCACTCTAATCTGTGTCCGTCTGTGTCTCATCCGTTCAGATGACGCCTTCATCAGTCCACAGCTGGCCAAAGTCTTCGAGAGAGTCCGACAGAGCGCAGACTTCATGCCGACCAAACAGATGATGGTAACGTGTCATTATTCAATAAAACGATGGGAAAATAGGGAGATTTTGTTTGTTTCCTCAACCAAATCAACACACTGCGAACTACTATTGAGATTTGGTGGTGAAGGCATTAAATTACATGCTAGATTTTCTGTTTTTTCAAGTAATGAACAAACCATTGCTACAAGGAAATGCAAAATTCTATATATGTGAGTGATTTAATGTTTTAAGAAGTCTGAACCTTGTAAATAATTGTAGAAAATAAAGAAAAGGAACGGAACTGAGACTAAACCAGGGACTAAAACCCAAGTCCAACACCAGGGACTAAACTTAAACCATGGATATATTTTGTTGCGTGATTAGAAGGCGGCACAATTGATTGAAATCGCAATTTGAATGGGCGTAATTGGCAAATCGCATGATTTAAAGTGACTAAAAGTGAGAAGAATGCAATGGTAAGCAACTAAAAGGCAATTAAAAGCGACAAAAACAAGACAAAAAGTGACATAAACGCAACTATAAGCAACAAAAACTTAGTTTAAAGTGCCAGAAACATGACTAAGTGACAATAGCACAACTAAAAGCGCCAAAAACACCAACAAAAGTGACTAAACTACGACTAAAAGTGCCAAAAACATGACTTATAGCACACAATAACGCAACTAAAAGTGCCATATACGCAACTAAAAGTGCCAAAAACACAACTTAAAGTGCCTAAATTACAACTAAACATAAGAAAAACGCAACTTAAAGCCACAAAAACGCTACTAAAAGCTCCAAAAGTGCAACTAAAGACGCGACTAAGTGACGAAAACGACACTAAAACCTATAAAAACATGACACAAAGCGAAAGAAACGTTCTAAAACATGTGATGCTTTTATTAGTTTGTCAGTTCTGCTGATTGTGTTTAAAATGTATTTAATTTAAACAGAATTCCATTATTAAAAATTAAATCATAGTTGTTGTTTTTTTCTCTCTTAAAATCGTGCAGCTCTACTTAATTGTTCTGTAATGCTCTTCTGTTCTGTTTTATTAACATTTGAGCATTGGACCTTTTGTTTTTTGTCAATTCATTGTTTATGTATTTGTAATTAAGTTAGCTAAACAGAAAAGCTTGTGTTTTCTGATCAAATAAACCTGAATGTATCTTTTGTTTGAACATTTGTTTATTTGACCACTTTACCTGAGTGTCCTTTGAATTTGTCTGGTTTAAATGCGTCTTTGAAGTTGTTTTCTTCAGCTGGAAGCGTCTGTGTCTCTGCAGAAAGTGATCAGTGGAGAGCTGGGTCCAAACTGGAGAGAGCGGCTGGAGTACTTCGAGGAGAAACCGTTCGCGGCGGCTTCGATCGGACAAGTGCATCTGGGACGACTCCGAGACGGCAGAGAAGTGGCCATGAAGATCCAGGTGAGCGGCGGGACAAAGGCGCGCTGTGGAACTTTTCTGGTGGAGAGTCGGCAGCAGCTCATCTTAAAGGAGAGGTTACCGGGCTATAAGCCGCTACTTTTTTCTCACTATTTCAACCCTGCGGCTTATACAGCGATGCGGCTAAATTATGTATTTTTCCGGGAGCGGCCTCTGGGGTAGAGGTTAGATCGGGCTAAAAAATTCAAGCCCGACCTGCCCGCGCATGTACTGTCCAAACCCGACCCGAGCCCACGAGTATTGTCCCAACCTGACTTGGAGTCATTTGCTGCGAGATTCGACCCGACGGGACCCGTGCGCGTGTGGAACCGGAGTTACGTAAACTGAGCTCTGTGCAGTGGTTTATAGGCAGAATAAGTAAGTGTTTAGTGTTCTACCTGCACCAACGGGACGTGTCCTGTACCAGACGGGCCTGTTCCTCCTCTGGCGCCGGCCCACATGAGCTCTCTCCCTCGCCCCTTTCTTCAGATTTTTGGGAAGGCATCTGTGGTTCTCTCTTTCTCCTCCACTGCTCTTTCTCTCTCCTCCTGCTCTTTCTCCTCCGTTGCACTCTTTCTTTCTCTCCTCCTGCTCTTTCTCCTCCATTGCACTCTTTCTTTCTCTCCTCCTGCTCTTTCTCCTCCGTTGCACTCTTTCTTTCTCTCCTCCTGCTCTTTCTCCTCCGTTGCACTCTTTCTTTCTCTCCTGCTCTTTCTCCTCCGTTGCACTCTTTCTTTCTCTCCTGCTCTTTCTCCTCCGTTGCGCTCTTTTTCTCCTGCTCTTTCTCCTCCGTTGCACTCTTTTTCTCTCTCCTCCTGCTCTTTCTCCTCCGTTGCACTCTTTCTTTCTCTCCTCCTGCTCTTTCTCCTCCGTTGCACTCTTTCTTTCTCTCCTCCTGCTCTTTCTTCTCCGTTGCACTCTTTCTTTCTCTCCTCCTGCTCTTTCTCCTCCGTTGCGCTCTTTCTTTCTCTCCTCCTGCTCTTTCTCCTCCGTTGCACTCTTTCTTTCTCTCCTGCTCTTTCTCCTCCGTTGCACTCTTTCTTTCTCTCCTGCTCTTTCTCCTCCGTTGCACTCTTTCTTTCTCTCCTGCTCTTTCTCCTCCGTTGCACTCTTTCTTTCTCTCCTGCTCTTTCTCCTCCGTTGCGCTCTTTTTCTCCTGCTCTTTCTCCTCCAAGGCGCTCTTTTCTCTCTCCTCCTGCTCTTTCTCCTCCGTTGCACTCTTTCTTTCTCTCCTCCTGCTCTTTCTCCTCCGTTGCACTCTTTCTTTCTCTCCTCCTGCTCTTTCTCCTCCATTGCACTCTTTCTTTCTCTCCTCCTGCTCTTTCTCCTCCGTTGCGCTCTTTCTTTCTCTCCTCCTGCTCTTTCTCCTCTGTTGCACTCTTTCTTTCTCTCCTCCTGCTCTTTCTCCTCCATTGCACTCTTTCTTTCTCTCCTCCTGCTCTTTCTCCTCCGTTGCGCTCTTTCTTTCTCTCCTCCTGCTCTTTCTCCTCTGTTGCACTCTTTCTTTCTCTCCTGCTCTTTCTCCTCCGTTGCACTCTTTCTTTCTCTCCTGCTCTTTCTCCTCCGTTGCACTCTTTCTTTCTCTCCTGCTCTTTCTCCTCCGTTGCACTCTTTCTTTCTCTCCTCCTGCTCTTTCTCCTCTGTTGCACTCTTTCTTTCTCTCCTGCTCTTTCTCCTCCGTTGCACTCTTTCTTTCTCTCCTGCTCTTTCTCCTCCGTTGCACTCTTTCTCTCCTCCTGCTCTTTCTCCTCCGTTGCACTCTTTCTTTCTCTACTGCTCTTTCTCCTCCGTTGCGCTCTTTTTCTCCTGCTCTTTCTCCTCCGTTGCACTCTTTTTCTCTCTCCTCCTGCTCTTTCTCCTCCGTTGCACTCTTTCTTTCTCTCCTCCTGCTCTTTCTCCTCCGTTGCACTCTTTCTTTCTCTCCTCCTGCTCTTTCTCCTCCGTTGCACTCTTTCTTTCTCTCCTCCTGCTCTTTCTCCTCCATTGCGCTCTTTCTTTCTCTCCTCCTGCTCTTTCTCCTCCGTTGCACTCTTTCTTTCTCTCCTGCTCTTTCTCCTCCGTTGCACTCTTTCTTTCTCTCCTCCTGCTCTTTCTCCTCCGTTGCGCTATTTTTCTCCTGCTCTTTCTCCTCCGTTGCCCTCTTTTTCTCTCTCCTCCTGCTCTTTCTCCTCCGTTGCACTCTTTCTTTCTCTCCTCCTGCTCTTTCTCCTCCGTTGCACTCTTTCTTTCTCTCCTCCTGCTCTTTCTCCTCCATTGCGCTCTTTCTTTCTCTCCTCCTGCTCTTTCTCCTCCGTTGCGCTCTTTTTCTCCTGCTCTTTCTCCTCCGTTGCACTCTTTTTCTCTCTCCTCCTGCTCTTTCTCCTCCGTTGCACTCTTTCTTTCTCTCCTCCTGCTCTTTCTCCTCCGTTGCACTCTTTCTTTCTCTCCTCCTGCTCTTTCTCCTCCATTGCGCTCTTTCTTTCTCTCCTCCTGCTCTTTCTCCTCCGTTGCGCTCTCTTTTTTTCTCTCCTTGCTCCGTGTAGCAGCCTCACACTTTCATTAAGGCGTCTTTTCTCACGTCACATATTTTGACCACTTTATTCGAGGATGAGGAAAACGACACAGCACTGACTGCACACTGACCTCTTTCGCCGTGGAGCCCATGTTACGTAAATGTCTCATGTTAAACGTGGACACCCGCGGCTTATAGTCAGGTGCGGCTTATATTTGTACAAAGTTGTTTTTCTTTGTGAATACGGCTGGTGCGGCTTATACTCGGGAGCGCTCAATAGTGCACATTTTACGGTAATGCTTGGACAAATTGAATGAAACAAATCTATCTCAGTTTAGACGAGCAAGAGACGCCACAGGGGCATATTTATAAATGTATGACACTTTACAAAGAACTGAGCGGTCCAGTCAAAAACGCTTTTCAAACTTTTCAAAGACGAGGAAGAAGGTGATTTAGGTTATAGAGACGTGTTTGTGGAAGTTTGTGTTTTGCCCTTACACTTCTAACAAAAATTCCACCCCTCATAAGAACTGCAACCCAGGCTGGGCGATACCAGTGGGCGAGGCTACCGCGCTCAAATTGAGCCGCCGACTGTAGGCTGCCATGTTTGCAATCTGGTGCTGACCGCTAGGGGCTGGCTGCGGAAGTAGAATTATTCAATGCAAGTCAATGGGGAGTTAGACGTTTCAAAACCTACTTTAGAGCCTGGCTCAAAATACGGCTTTGGTCTCAAACGTTAGCTTACGGCTCTGTGACAACGCTGAGGGGGGTGAATTTTTTTGAACCAGGCTGGTTTAGCCGCTGTGATTTTTAAAGTTCTTGCATATCTAATGAGGAAGGCGGGCTTTACGCGCCGGAAATGTCACGGCGCAGCCAAACACCTACGAGTGGGCGGTAACTATAGAGGCTACGACGGCAGTACGTCAGCAAAAGGCCGCCCCAAATTCGGCCTCTCCCCGCCTCCCCACTGAGGGGGGAGTGGTGGGGGCTAACCCGCGGCCATTTTGAATTCTCCATGACTGAGCCGCATTTTCATGAATGGGGCGGAGTGACGACAGTCTGTCCATTATTTTTTATGTCTATGGGCGATACGGAGATAAAAGTTGAATCGTGAGCTCGATCGTTCAGGCGACGTTTGAGACATTATTTTGTGTTTATAAAAAAGCAAAGTACAGAGAGTAAGCACTTGTCGCTTCCCGTAGAAACAATATGTGTCCGATCATCTGCAATTTAACTTTATTCTTGAAATGTGACGTACGTTCGCATAAACCGTAAACTTGTACGCCAATAACTGTGGCACAAACTTTTTTTTTAACACATTTTAAGAACATGTTTTCAAAGTGCGTATGACGGGTTTTTATGATTTTCTAATTTTGACTTCAGTGTATTAATACCTTGTGTAAATACAAATTATAGTTTTACACCAATCAAGTCGCTATTTGTGGAGAAAAGTTGAAAAATCTGACGATTACAGGAAGTAAACAAATTGATATCACGCTGGGGAGACAAAGGTTATGCATAATTTACACAAAATAAACTACTTTTTTGACCCTTACGCTTTAATTCAACAAAATAAAGGTGTCCACATGGTTTTTCTCTTTGTCAAATGAACAAAGTCTGTGACATTTAGAGGAGTTTTGACCAATGTACAGTGTGGTTGCTATGGTAATTTCCTAGCGTGATGTCATACTTTACAAACAGGAGTAAAATTTAAAACCTAAAAAACAGCTAAACTGGGGTTAAATTTGTAAAGATTTTAGTAGAAATTTGAATATATTTATCTTAACTGCATTTTAGTTAAATGTGTATTTTAACCTGTCATAGGCCCTTTAATGAATAATCACAAAAACACATGAAAAAGTTATTTACAGCATTATTTTCTCACAGTAATCTCTTTCTGGTGCCACCTTTTCTTTGGGGCTTTTTAAAAATTCATGCAGCGCTCGTGTTTTTCTAAAGTGACGCTGGCGTTGCTCTTCTTGTTCCTCAGTATCCCGGCGTGGCGCGGAGCATCAACAGCGACGTGCGTAACATCATGGCGGCGCTGAGCTTAAGCCGCGCTCTGCCTGAAGGTAAAGCTTTACTCTGGCACTTTATCTGGCTTTGATAACGTGGCCTTTGTGTGGGTTTGTTTACACGGCTCCAGAGTCAACTCCAGCCACGGACCAGAGCGTGTCAGAATCTTCAACTTTGCACACTCTCGTTTCACCAGAGTCATTTTGATGAACCACGATGAAAAGAGTTAATCTTAAACAAAAGTAGATTAATGGAAGACTTTTGTTTGCTTTTATAATTCACATGGATCATTAAGTGTATAGGACGACTTCTTGAATCTGGACTCTTTCTGCATGTTTAAAATCCAGTTTTCACACCATTGATTTATTATTAAAAACACAAATGGATTTGATTTATTGCGTGGCCCAATCATAGGATCTGGCAACACAAACTGAGAGCTCTTTCTGCATTCTGATCTTATAAGCTGTGTTTACAACATAATAAATGTTCTTGTAAAAGTAGATAAATCAACATTACAATTGTTATGTTCAAATTAAATATTTGCTGTAAGATAAATCACAATTTGAATGGACGCAGTTTACAAATACCATCATTTCGTCCACAAACAACCTCATCGTGTCTTCTTCTGCTTTAAACCTGTTAAACTGTAGTTTAGATCTGTTTAAACTTTGTTCTTCAGGTCTTTTCCCTGAACACTTGATCGAGGTCATGAGTCGAGAGCTGGCTCTGGAGTGTGACTACATCAGAGAGGCCCAGTGCGCAAACAAGTTCAAGTGAGTCCTAACACACGGGAATCAGACCCACAACCTCCTCCTGACTGAGGGCGTTTTCACACTGGCACTAGTTCAGTCGACGTTAAGGAGGTTTCACTCCAAGACCAGTGCGACGGTCTCGGTGTGACCGCACCAGCCACAGTCTGGAGTGCAGTCAGCGGCGGTAAAACACTAAAATAGGTCTCGTAGCAGTTGGTCCTGCGCTCTGGTGCAGAGCGAGACGCTCAGGACGACCTCAGGTGACGACACAATCGACCACATGAGCCAAAAGGGCTTCCGTTGTTGTGTGGTAACTGTGTGTAACAGAGATATCAGCGCTGGACACGGCCAAACATGGTCCAAGATGAAGTCCAGTGTCTCTTGGAAATATGTGCAGGTGACACAGTCTTCAGTAAACCTTCGGCCAAAAGGCTTTCAAAGAACAATTGTGCAGGGCCATGTAAAAGCAAAACAAAAAACACTCAGCTAGACACGTGGCTCATAGGCGTTTGGGGTGAAATATGAGGCGGGTGTCTGAACTTGGGCCGCGCTGACAGTGAAGTGAACAGAAGTCCCTCAGAGCTCACGTGACACGCCCCTAGTCTCACTGGTTTGTTTTACAGGGAGCTGCTGAAGGACAACCCGTTCTTCTACGTCCCGGATGTGATCGAGGAGCTGAGCAGTCGACAGGTCCTCACCCTGACCCTGGTCCCTGGATTTCCTCTGGACAAGGCCTCGGATCTGGACCAGGATCTTAGGAACCAGGTACAACTCTTTTCAACAGTGTATAAAAGTGTTAACAACATTTTTCTTGAACATTTTGACCTGATTTACTGTAATTAGGTCATATATTATGCCAAATGTATTTTTAATGCCACAGTATAATCCCAATAAAGTAGGGCTTAAGTCGACTGAAGAAATTCTTTGTCGACTAAAGACAAATCCCTGTACATAGATTAGTTGAGTCAAAGGTGGCGTGGAGCTGCACTAGTTAAATCTTGGGAACGGCAGGTTTGCAAATGGCTGAATAAAATGGCAAATTAAACACACAATTCTCCAGTTAACTCACTCCATCTCTTCTCTGTAAATTGCTAGTAACGTCAATTAAAAAGGTGTCGACTGATTAAATGTTGGTGGACTAACGACGTGTTGCTTGGATTGATTTAGTTAAAGGTGCTGTATCTGATTTTTACTGTTTTGAAATGTGAAAAACGGAACTAGTTGATGTTAAAGTCTTTACGTCAGTCACATGCGTCTCTCGCTTTCCAAATGTAGTCAGAGTATCATAAATATTCACTTCCAGGAGCTTAGAAGCACTTTTCTGATCCAAGAGTGTCCCTGATCGTCACAGGTAAAGCTAACAAACATTAGCATGTTAACAGCACGCTTCCTGCTTCTCGTAGAATAAAACGCTCTGTAAACGGATGCAGAGAAAGTGCCGTGGTCTCATTTTCACCCAAATAGAGGCTTTTACAATTCATCTGTGCTGGAGCAACAGATTTAACTTTATTACATGCAAAAAATGGGAACATGGTCTAGTTCTGTGTTTTCTCCCGTTTCACATCAGTAAAAATACGGTGCAGCCCCTTTAAAGTCTGTATGACAGGTTTGACTAAAAAGTAGTGAACATGATTATATTTAAGATTTTACTAAACATTTTGCCCATTTTTACCCAGTTTGACAGTTTACATAATTTATAATGTCACTTCCTGGTTGGACATGAGCAGCAAATATGACATAGTTAGAGGTAATTCCACAACTGTTACCATAGCAACTGTTTTCAAAATAAGGGCCAAAACCCATATAAAAGGCACAATAGTTATGATTTTACAAATATAATACCCAATAACCTTATTTTGTTGAATGACACTTTAAAGTATCAAAAAGTTGTGTCAGTCGTGTGTATATTGTATTTGTATTATTGTATAACTACTTCCTGTCATTTTAAACTTTTATTTTTCAAATTTTTTTCACAAACTGCTACTTCACATATATTTAATAATATTTAGCACAGGTGCCCTCCCACCAAACTAAGCCAGTATTAAAGAAAAATAAGAACCTGTCATATAAACTTTAAGAAGCTCCCTAGGGTTATGTTTTGTTCGGAATGTTTAGTTGGAATCATTATTACTAAAACCTGTTGAACATTTTAAATTTCCTCTTCTGTTGACCAGTGTGATGGTTATCAATTTTTCCAGTAGGCGACGAGTCGGCAATTATTTTAGTCAATTATTTCTGTTGTACTTTCAAACTTTTTAAATGTATTATTAATATAGAATACCGAATATAGTGTATTATTGATGAAATTCAGAAACTGTTTATTTTTTTTGACATTTTGTTTTAATAATGCAGCAGTTTTTGTTGTAAAAATGTCTTTTCGTGTGCATTTAAGAGTCTGTAAAGTCCAGATAGCAATTAAGATGATCAAAATATGACAATTATTTTATTATAGTTGTGTAGTCATGGTTAGTTGATTAATTGTTGCAGTCTTAGTCAGAAAATTGTGATCCATGAGTCTCCTGTGTTTGTTTTTAAAGTGAATTCTCCAGAGCAGCTTTGATCATTTAACAACCTTCAGTTTCACAGGTTTCTTCTCTCAAAAGGGTCAGTCCTAGCGCCCCCTGCTGCTCTTTTTGTATACATTTCATCAGGATTTAAGTATTTTTTTTCGCATTACATCATGAGTTTGCTCTTCCTTGTCCTCCAGATCTGTGCGGAGATCTTGACTCTGTGTCTGAGGGAGCTGTTCGAGTTCAGGTTCATGCAGACGGATCCAAACTGGTCCAACTTTTTCTTCGACCCTCAAACGCACCGGGTTTGTGTTTGATCTGTTTACACTCACAGCTAGTCTTTCGTTTTGCTTTAAAGCCCCGTTCAGACAGGATTAGTTTTCCCTCGGGACGTCTGTAAAGTTAAAAGTGTTGTTTTTACAGAAATGTCAGACACATTTAAATATGACAAGAACCTTTTCATTCATCCATGTTGTGAGCGTTTCTTCTATTTTCAACAATTTTAGGTTTGTTTTTAGTGTTTATTGTGTAACTTTGGTGTAGTGCAGGGCTATTACACTTTATTTTACCAGAAAGGCCAGAAACGAGTCCATTCTGTCAACACTTTTGAAATACAACAGAACATCTGCAGGACTGAACCAGGACTGAACCAGGACTGAACCAGGACTGAACCAGGACTGAACCAGGACTGAACCAGGACTGAACCAGGACTATACTAGGACTGAACCAGGACTATACTAGGACTGAACCAGGACTATACTAGGACTGAACCAGGACTGAACCAGGACTGAACCAGGACTGAACCAGGACTGAACCAGGACTGAACCAGGACTGAACCAGGACTGTACCAGGACTGTACCAGGACTGTACCAGGACTGTACCAGGACTGTACCAGGACTGTACCAGGACTATACCAGGACTATACCAGGACTATACCAGGACTATACCAGGACTATACCAGGACTATACCAGGACTATACCAGGACTAAACCAGGACTATACCAGGACTATACCAGGTCTAAACCAGGTCTAAACCAGGACTATACCAGGTCTAAACCAGGACTATACCAGGACTATACCAGGTCTAAACCAGGACTATACCAGGTCTAAACCAGGACTATACCAGGTCTAAACCAGGACTATACCAGGTCTAAACCAGGACTATACCAGGTCTAAACCAGGACTATACCAGGTCTAAACCAGGACTATACCAGGTCTAAACCAGGACTATACCAGGTCTAAACCAGGACTAAACCAACCGGGACTGAACCAGGACTATACTAAGACTGAACCAGGTCTAAACCAGGACTGAACCAGGTCTTAAGAATAACAAGAGATTAAATGTTTCTATATTTTTGTCAGATGTGTTTGGGCTGGATCACGCCCCCTGGTGGGCCTGATGCATGAGTAAGGCGTTCCTCTTCACCCTGTTGTTACGAAACACACGCAGCTTCTCTTTTTTTCCACTCACTCTGACACAGCCCCTCCATCCAGACTTGGTGTTTTTACTTTTGGATCGTCGAAAATAACATTAAATGGATTATTAAATGGATTATAGTTCAGATTTGGACGTAAAATGGACGTAGAGACATTTTGAATCGATATAAACTTCAACTCACAACTAAAAACAGTCCAAATCACAAACATGAGCATCACACGGGACTAAAATAACCCGAGGAATTCTGAATTTGTTTCAAAAAATTGAGGTCCGGAGCTAAAATTCCTGGCAATTTTTACATACATTTTTACAGACATGGATGAATCGCACTGGATGATGTTCGTAATTATTACAATTTACCTGCTGAGGTCCCGAGGTAAAACTAATCTTGTGCGAATACGCCTTCTGCATATATTTTTGAAACTATTCTTATTTGACCTGTTTGTGTTTTTGCAGGTGGCTTTGCTGGATTTCGGAGCGACTCGGGGTTTTGAAAAGAGCTTCACGGACGCGTACATAGAGGTGAGAGAAGGACGAGCATTTTAAATCATCTGTAAATGACACATGATTCAACTTTTTTGTGGTTTCAGGTGATAAAATCAGCTGCAGACCAGGACAGAGACGGAGTTCTGCAGAAATCCAGAGAAATGAAGTTCCTCACAGGATTCGAAACGAAGGTAAAACTAAAAATATTGGTTTATTTTCACGACTTTTTGGTAACACTTTAGAATAACTCCCCTTATTCCCCTTCATTTGTAGTGTTTATTGTGTAACTTTGGTATAGTGCAGGGCTATTCAACTTTATTTTACCAGATTTTTCGGATGGTTTTGTCCTCGAGGCCAGAAACAAGTCCATTCTGTCAACACTTTTTTTAAAGGTCCCATATTCTGCTATTTTGCCCTTTACACAGTCTATTCTAAGGGCTTTGTTGATCATTTTTTGCGTTGTGCAATATCCATAACATAACCGTTTCCAAAAAACACCCATTTCTTGGACTGGCCCCCCTCCTTGCAAAAGCAAACGGCTCACTCTGAGATCTGACCCCCCCGAACAGAGAGCAGGCTGCCTCCCCCGCCCAACCCGCGACGAAGCCTAGAGTGGAGATGGTGCATGCGCCGTGTGCTCCGGTAAACAGCGATACACAAACACGGGAATAAACATTTTATCCGTCCTGACGGTGCGTCGTGCTGAGTCCTACGTCCTGGGTCTGACCTGGAGTTTGACGTGCTCCAGTACCTCAACGACGGACGTTGCCGTTTGGTAAATAACAAGCTAACTCTTCTATCTGTCGTATCCATCGTGTAATTACTGTGTAGCATTAGCATTAGCTGTTTTTATTCTTGCGGCTGCGCGCTTCCCGGAGGCGTGGCTTAAACACCGCGTCATCCATGGGAAGCCGCGTCATCCATGGGATGAGCCCCCGTCTGCCTGCTCAGCCGAGGGGGACGGAAAAGACAGTTCTCTAGCGAAAACCTGCAGGAATCAATCAAAAAACCACTTTGGGCACACATACGAGGCCCAAATAGCACTGTAGGAAGGTTAAAACCTCTGAAAAGTCGATTTTGCATGTTATGGGACCTTTTTAAATGCAAAAAACATGTTTTAACAACATCTGCAGGACTGAACCGGGTCTGAACCAGGGCTAAGCCAGGTCTGAACCGGGACTATACCAGGTCGAAACCAGGACTATACCAGGTCTAAACCAGGTCTATACTAGGTCTGAACCAGGTCTGAATCAGGTCTATACTAGGACTGAACCAGGACTAGACTAGGTCTGAACTAGGACGGAACCAGGACTATACCAGCTCTAAACCAGGACTATACTAGGTCTGAATCAGGACTGAACCAGGACTATACTAGGACTGAACTTAGTAAAGCATGAATAATGACTTAATTAATAGTGAACAAAGAATTTATTAAGAATGATTGAGGCTTATTAACTACTTCACTAATACTTTAACCCAAATTCCTAGCCCTAACCTTAATTAAGTAGTTACTAATCCAGCATCATGCTTAATAAATGATTTGTTCAGTATGAAATAAGGAGTTATTTTAAAGTGTTACCAACTTTATTACATAAGAGTTTGTGCAGGTTTGAACAAATAAAATGTAATGCTTTTTCAGACGCTTAACACTTTTAATGCCATAATCAACGTCAAAACAATCGTGTTACAACTACCAGCTGTCACCATTCCATCAGCAACAGAATTATGAGAATATAATTAACTACTTTATAATATTCAAAAAGTTAATTTAAATGAAAGTTAAACCATGATTCTTTTACTTTTTAGATGAGTTGATCCAGAGCAAAAATCACTCTTATGAACACGCACTACAGACGATAATTATTTGCCCTTATTTGATTCTTCTAATGGATAAATCTTTATTAAATGCCGGTGGGGATTGAATTTAATGCTTTAATGCATTTGAAGGGCTTATTTTTGCAAAAAGAGAAAATGACAAAAGGTATAACAAGAAATGGCCTTGATAAAGTGTGCCTTGTTGGAAAGTTGTACGAAAATTTGGGCAAACCAGAAGTCATTTTCTGTTGGTTTTTTTTAATGGCATTTGAGAAAGTGGCTTTTAATTTGGGGTAAAATATAAGTACATTTTGTTTTATTTATTAAAAATTACAAATTGAAGACTATTAATGGTCTTTACTGTCAAAACGCGAAGAATGCAGGTTGGCAAGTTTAAAATTCAAGGTTTTCAAGCACCCGTATGGACCCTGCTCTCATGACATCGACACGTTTATTTATTTTCTGTCCTCAGTCGATGGAGAAGGCTCACGTGGACGCAGTCATGATTCTGGGCGAAGCGTTCTCCTCTGACGCGCCGTTCGACTTCGGGACCCAGAGCACCACCGAGCGCATCCACTCTCTCATTCCCGTCATGCTCCGGGAGAGGCTGACCCCGCCCCCCGAGGAGACCTATTCGCTGCACCGCAAAATGGGCGGGTCCTTCCTCATCTGCTCCAAGCTCAAGGCAAAGATCCGCTGCAAAGATATGTTTCAGGAGGCTTATCGAAACTACTGGAGGGACAAAACGAGTGAAGGCAAATGAGGACCTGAAATTCATCGTTTTGTACAGTTTAGGACGATAAAATGAACGTTTAAAGGACACATATTATGCTTTTGTGACTTTTTTTTGAGCTTTTAACAGTGTTCTAACAGTGTTACGTTGTCAAAAACACACCTGGAGTTGCGTTTAGCTTCATTCACGCTAGTTTGAGGAGTGCTGCTTAGAAAATCCTCTCCGTCCGACCATCAAAAACACTCCCTGCTGAACTATCTTGATCCGTGAAGTTTTTCCGACAACTGACGTCGCTTATTCGTTAATCTTTGTCTG
Organism: Rhinogobius similis; assembly: GCA_019453435.1. NCBI lineage: Eukaryota > Metazoa > Chordata > Actinopteri > Gobiiformes > Gobiidae > Rhinogobius > Rhinogobius similis. The sequence continues at coordinate 21,944,350 of CM033638.1, forward strand.
TTTCAAGTCCTTAAATCATCGCCAGACTCACTCCGAGCATTTCTGCCTCTAAACACGATCGCTGCTACTGCTAGGCTACATTAGCATTTCACTTGGTCTCTTAAAGTAATGGCATAACTAAATTGCGCACGTTTCTAAATTGTGTGAGATGGTAAACTTAAGGTACTCAAGAGCATGTTTAAAGGCTAATAACGAAACAAAAAATGCATAATATATTAACATTAAAGGACATAGTTTATGCTAAATTGACATATTTTTTGCTTTAAATTAAGCTAAATCCTTGTTCCCGAATTAAAAAAAAACTGTTCGAATTGTGTTTAGCTTCATTCCCACTTGTTTTATTAATCCTGTGATCCTTCTCTGAGCGTCACAAAATACTCTGTTTCAAATTTCCTTGATTTGTGACGTCAGAGGCAGAGATCGGGAGGTTTTTCAGTTCATAAATCGTCACCAGATGCGGTCGAAACATTTCTACCTCAAATCATGTTCTTCTGTTTATTTCCCCATGGTAATTCCCTCAGCTGCCAGTAGATGGAGCGCAAATGTTATATTAAGTTCTATTTTCTTTTATATTAAATTGAAAACACCAAAGTAAAAGTAGTAAGTAAAGTTACAAGAGCAAGTTAAGTTTCGTATTGTTTAGTTTAGTGTCGTTAAGTTAAAAAATGATACAAAAAATGCTTAATGTGTGTCCTTTAATTATGTAATTTTAGGGTCAAATACTGTGTTTTTGTATCTTATTGCAGGGGTTTTCAAAATGTAGACAGTTATTTTAAAAATGTATTAAAAACTGGAAAAAAGGGTCAATAGAAAAAACAAAGTTACATTGCTTTAGATTTTTATCGATGGAGTTTGGGAATAAAATCAATCAAAAATAAACTTAAAGGTGCACTGTATAACTGTTCTGCTCGTTTCCATAGAGGTATTACTGCTTTGTCTGGAATGTTTCACAGTGCGGCATTAAACGGATCCAGGATTTATTCATTTACACTAGTTTTTATTGCCAATATATGTACAATTGAAGAAAAATGTGCATTCTTGCCACAGATCTGACCCGTAACTTGGCCTGGTGGCGTTACCTGCTTGTTTCTATGGCGATGGGTAAGTTTAAAGCCATACTGTTGAACATTCTAGGTCCGGTATCAGGGAATTTTGTGTGATTTTAAAACGCTTATAACTGAACAATACAAGAGAGTTTAATGCCAAACTGTGAAATATAATAAATATAAGCAGAAACTAATATTTCCATGGAGACGAACAAGTGGTATACCCTCTACAAGAAAAGTTACATAGTGCACCTTTAATAAATGACAACATATAAAACACACTGTGCGTCTTTACAAGTTTAAATATTCCAGTTCAAAGTCAGTACTAGTTACTACAAACAAATCACAAGACGCTTGAAATAATAAAAACATAGGGAACAATATAATTATAACTAATAAAAATAGGATTTAAGATGGGGCTGTGACAACAATAATCTAAAAATAATCTGAATCATATTTTGATCATTGTAATTGTTACCTGGACTAAATAGACTCTAAAAACACATGACAAGATCTTTTATCACAAAGATGGCGACATAATTAAATAAAACTGTCAAAAAAGAATAAGTTCAGATTTTTATTGATGCACTTTTTTTCATAAATATTCTTCACCCAGAAGTCTTCCGTCATCATATTTTAGCCTTTATTTGGTTAAAAATGCATTTAAAATAATTGTTTGACCATCGACTAAGCAGTTAATCATTTGTTGCAGCCCTAATTTATGACGACAATGTTTGCCAGATTGTTGACAGTTTCACTTTTATTTTGAATCATGAATCTATTAAATAAATTACAACTAGAAATGTTACAATTTTAGATTTAAATAAAGTTTAAGTTACGTGTTTTGTAGCGTTAAAAACCCAAAACATTGTAAACATGTAGTGTTTTATTCTTGTTAATAAAGGGAAATTCACTTATAAAATGACCAAAACAGTCACTGAACGAGAAAAAGCGCAAATACCAAACAGCCACTTAAAGGTGCACTATGTAACTTTTTTCACGTTGCTAGTTTCCATGGAGATGTTGCAGTTTTTGCCGGTATATTTCACAGTATGGCATTAAACCCATTTATCTTGCATATATTCAGTTCAGAAGTATTTTTATTGCACAGAATTCCATGAAAAACCTGCTTTTTTTACAGTGCACAGACTCAACTTACAGCTCAGATCTGTGGAGAGGTAACTCTAACGTACACAGGGCACCTTTAAGTTCACTAATGCACAAACAAAAGTCTACCAAACATCTCAGTAAAGAACTATTAAAATATATCCTACTAATACAGAATAGTGCCACAATGTAAACAATGTATACTCCATTTCAATGGGCTCTGTGCACAGAACTTAAGTTGGCTATTTTAAAACGGCACACTAAAATGAGACCGTGAACGTGTTTAAGACTTTACAAATGAGACAAACACTTCCCCGGTGACATTTCTGTGTTGATAAATGAAGGTGTTTATGGGTCAATGCCCATGTCAATAATGCTAATGCTAATTTAGAAGCATAATAAAGATAGACAATAAAACAAAAAAATTAAAAACTGCGTTAAAGTGCCTCTGACAGGTTAGACTACTTATCTAACTAAAATGCTGTGAATTTTGACAAATTTGAACTTTTTACAGTTTAGCCATTTTTTTAGGTTTAATTTTATTTCCTGGTTGTAAATGATGACATCACTCTGGGAAATTACCAAGAAACCATGCTGTACACTGCACCAAAACTCATGTAATGTCACAGATTTATTTTTGTTTGACAAAGAAAAACACACGTGAACACCTTTATTTTGTTAAATCTATGTTTAAAGGGTCAAAAAAGTAGTTTCTTTTGTGTAAATAATGCATAATTTACGCACAACTCACCAGTGTGATGTCATCAGGTTAACTTTAATTTTCAACATACCTTTGGTGTAAAACTATAATTTATATTTAGAAGAGGTATTAATACATTGAATGAAGTAAAAATTAGAAAATGATAAAAACCTGTCATATGCACTTTAATCTATAAATAAAAACAATCGGTTAGTCTTTACATTTCACGTTGTAATAAAAGTTAGCATTAGCTTAGCCAACTGCTGCTGTGCACTGAGCCCAGACCAAGGAAAAGACTTAGTTTCGATAATTAAAAAATGCTCCTTTTTATAAATATAATGTAGTTTTTGACACAGATAATAGTATTTTCTTTATTAAACATTGCGGTCTTAAACTAGTTTAGATAAAGTGTCAAGATCACTCTAAAATGTTCAGCAAAGGCCAAACTGTGATTTTATTCTGTATCAATAAGTGTTCAAATAATAGTTTGGTTTTGATTGTAGTTTTAGTGTCTGATTGTCTATACTTTTGACAAATTTAATACAGAACGAGGGGGAATAAATCTAAAAACAGTTCATTTGATTGGTCTACAAAAACAGACATCTAGATCGAATTTGTAGCTTTTTTTTCTATTTTTAACTCATTTCTATAAATGCATTCTTGCACCTATGACTGTAAAAGACTGTATTTTCTTTAAGCCGTCCATTGTTTTAAATCATGTCGTGTTATTTGACTGTTACACGGTGCTTTTAACTTTGATAAACTGTTAAATAAATTTTCAAATTGCCAAAGTGCTGTTTTGAACTTCAAACACTTGAATAACATGTTTTTATTCATGTTAAAATGTGCTGCGTCAAATGGTAACAGTGTTGATTTCTTTTTTTTCTTTTTTATATAAACGAAAAACAAAAGCGATGACATAAAAATAAAACGGATTTTGAAATTAAGGCAAATGTTTTTTCCATTTTGTTAACGTTCTTTGTTGGTTGTGTTCAGTCTGAGTCCATTTCTTACTAAACGCCTTTTTTCCAGCTGCCAAAAGTACATTCTCCAAGGGTATCCATCACTTAATACCATAATAATTTACGTCCCTGATACAGTCATGATTGAAAGTGTTGGCGCCCCTGATGTTTTTCCTATAAAATGTTGTATTTCTCCCAAAAAGACTTGCTGTCAGGTGTGACATTTATATTGCCCACAGGCTTAAACAAAGTTATTTATCCAAAATTTTGAAAGGGTAACAATTTTCACGTGCATTTTTGGAGTTTTGTTTGAAATTATGTGAAATTAGCTTTTTTTTTCCCTCAGTTTTTTGTGTTGTTCCAAAACACACAAAGAAAATATGTGTAAAGCAAAAAATGTGGAATTGCAATACTTTTCAGGGAGAAATACTTGCGTGAAGACTTTCAGCCATCACTGTACATAGTTTTAAAGTCAAGTTGGATGTTGGTATTGATTATTTGAAGTGTTTTGTTGTGATTAGGTCTGGGCGATATGGTAAAAATGATCACAATTTTCTTGGGGCCAGATCGTGATTTCGATTTTATCACGATTCAAGTTCATTTTGTATTTTTCTATTGTCTTTAATAGAGCTGCAAGAGTTGTAAAAAAATTATGTAATCGTGATTTTTTTTTTTTTTTTTTTTTTGACCAGTGCGACTGTGATTAGATTTAGATTTATGTTTTAATAATAGGATTCAGTTCAAATTCACATTTTAAACACAATTGTATTGCTTTTAGTCGCGTTTTGTCACTTTCAGTTGTCTTTGTCATGTTTAATTGCGTCTTTGTCACTTTTAGTCATGTCTTTGTAATTTTTAGCCGCAATTTTGTCGTTTTTAGTCACGTTTTGATGAATTGAGTCGCGTTTGTTGTTCGTAGGCACGTTTTTTTGTCGCTTTTGAACGCAGTTTTATCGCTTTTGGTCGTACTTTTGTCGCTAATCGTGCAGCTCTGGCCATTAAGAGGTAAATAAAGTCATCTGCTCAGAGGCTAAACAACAGGAGAAAAATCACGTCCTACAATGATTTTTGATGTGTTTTTTGCCCAAAAACGCAACAGACGAAGCTCAGGTGAGGTCCAGTCTGATGATCCACTGCAAGTTATTTTAATACTTCTACTACAAAAACAATATCTGTTTGTAAAAGGCTAAATACGTGATCTTGACGCGCTGATCAGATCCTGGTTTGATGTTTTCTCCACTTGGATTGTGACGTTGGAGAAGCTGAACTCTGAGCGAAGGAGGTCTGTGACTCGGATCAGAACCAGCTGTGAGTCTGCGCCGTCCTCTGAGGAAAACAAAAGTCTAAAGTCAGAGGCACAAAAAAGCGTTCAGGTTATGTCCAGTTGATGTCGCAAAAGAACCATTCGGGCCTGTTTGTCCTAACACGTGTGACTAAAATGAGCCTCAATTCAAACTGAAGCTGTTCTTGAACTCTTTGAAGCACAAATAAATGTCTGACTCTTTGTGAAGCTGAGACTCTGGAGTTTTGTGTCTCATTTACTCTGATTCCTCTTGGACACAAGCTGCAAAGAGGAATATCAGATTTTAAATTCCATCCAGATTTTCTTTGTTAAAAACATGAAGTAAAGCTGGTGTCTTTAGATTTTGTCTGACACTTTTGGCTTTTGTTGGTTTTGACAATTCCTCTTTCAATGCTGAAGCTAATTTAACAAAAAATGAGTTTTAGGGACTTGTAAAAAAGTCCAGGTGGAATCCATATACAAGTCATACTACATTTTTCGGAATTTTAGTGTATTTTTTCATTCTTTATGCAGGTTTCAGCAAATCAAATGTAATGCTTTTCCTTGCTGCATTTCAAGATTTTTAATGCCATAATCAACGTCAAAACAGGACATTTACACTTTTATCAAACTACTGGGTTCTAAACTTTCCATTGGGCAACAGAATATTAAAAATGACTTTATAATATTCAAAATCTAATTTACATGAAAGTTTTGAGCCCTAGCTTTTACTTTTTAGATTATTTGATCAAAGCTATAACAATAAATCAATAAATCCAGTACATCTGGGATTCTGAATATATTTGAACGTCATGGACTCTGATTGGCTGATACAGCGGCTCTTGGAGACATGGACTGCAATCATTACTTGCTCTTATTACGTTTATAGTAATTGTTCTGACGGGTAACTCCTTTGTTAAAATGTTTTTTAGATTTAATGCCTGTAGGAATTGATTTCAAGGCCTTATTTTTGACTAAATCCATTTAATGACTTTAATGCTTTTTAATGCAACGCGGAAACCCTGCTTTTATTTGTGCTTTCGGAGTACAAACTGACTCTTTATTCATCTCAGAATCGTGCATCTTTAATTTCCCAAAGATGTGGAAGATTGAGTTAAATGTAGCATTCGTTAGGAAGCAGAGCCCATATTTTGGTCACAACAGCTGTAATGGAAAAATATTTATTTTATTTATTAACCTTTTATTTAACCAGGTAAGACCCCATTGAGATCAAAACCTCTTTTTCAAGTGTGACCCAGGGCAAAGTGAAAAACATAACAGCAACACAAAGTACAAAAACATATTTACATTTTAAAGAAAAATTTAAGAATGTAAAGAACAAAATGAACATTTAAAGGCACCGGCAATTCATGATTTGGATGACATCGTTTTGTAAATATTCTGAGGTGATCAAGATGCACATTCTGTTTACAATGAATAAATAGGAAAGTCTGAGCACTGAGTATGACGTACGCTCACCTGTAATAACATGAGCAGCCAGCAGGGGGAGACTCAGGTTCAGGCCCCAGACTCTGAGGCTGTGCACGGACAGGACTCCAGACACCGACAGCAGCAGCTCACGCACTTTATCCACCTCCACGTGCTCCGGACTCGCTGGGAATGAAGCACAATAAAGATTTAAGATTTAAGTTCTTCTTTTCTGAGTCTTTTGGAGCCGGTGCGGGTGAAAGAGTGTCCACCTTCCATGAGGACTCTGAGGACATCTCGAGTGATGGGAAACGTGGTCCACAAAACCAGCCCAGAGAACAGGAACGTGCAGATGGGGTCGGCCGCTTTGTACTCGGGCTGGAAACACAGAGGGTGAGAGGATGGGAGGGCATCTGACACACAGGGAAATAGCGCCAAAAACGCAACCAAAAGCAATAGTCGACAAAAATAGTCGGCAAAAATGTGAATTAAAGTGACAAAAACGCGACTACAGGTGAGAAAAACACGACTAAAAATGACTAAATCGAGACCAAGTGGCAAAAAACGCAAAAAAACCCAACAAAAAACAGACAAAGAGAAACAAAAACACGCAAAAAATTACAAAAACATGACTAAAAGAAACAAAAACATGACAAAAAAATTACATAAACGTGACTTGAAGTGACAAAAACACGACTAAAAATGACTAAAACATGACTAAAACAAAAAAACACGACTTAAATGTTTTTAAATGTGACTGTAACAAACTAAAACGAGACTAAAAGAAACAAAAACACGATTAAAAATTACAAAAACGTGACCTTAAATGACACAAATGTGACTAAAAAGACAAAAACACAACTAAAATTGTGATTAAAAGTGACAAAAATGCAACTAAAAGACAAAAACACGACTAAAAATGACAAAAACGAGACCAAGTGGCAAAAAACGTTACGAGAGCAACAAAAACGTAACTAAAACACGCAAAAAATTACAAAAACACGACTAAATGTGACTAAAACATGACTAAAACAAAAAAACCAACAAAAATGTTTTTAAACGTGACTGCAAGAAACAAAAACATGACTAAAACGAGACTAAAAGAAACAAAAACACGATTCAAAATTACAACTACAAATGATAAAAATGTGACCAAAGTGGCAAACATTCTCCTAATAGCGACAAACACGTGACAAAAAGCAACAAAAACATTCGTATATGATTCTTTCGATGGACGACACGACACTCACCCAGAAGTGTATCACGGCCGCCGCCAGCAGAACGCCCAGACTCTGCAGCAGGTCTCCAAGCACGTGCACAAACGCCGCTCTCACACTCGCGTTCGACTGGACCGGCCCGTTCCCGCGAGCCCCGGGACCACGACAGGAACCGCGGGCCGCCAATTCAGCCGCCACCGGCCGGACCGAGCCGTGGCTGTGGGAGTGAGGCCCAGAGCCGGGCTGGTGCAGGATCCACACCATCCTGAGGGAAGGGGAACGTTTAGATTTGTGGGAGGATTAGATTCGGGCTGGAGATACGGAGATAAAAATGGAATGCTGAGCTGGTCCCTGTGATAATCTGCTGTTTTTGTGAAATCGTCGTGTCGTGATTGACTGTTTGTGTCTTTAATGCAGCTGTCTGTTCAAACACACTTTTGCTCCTGTTGTTTAGCCTCTGAGCAGATGACTTTATTTACCTCTTAAAGGCCAGAGCTGCACCAAATCTACACAAAAATGCAATTTTAATGGATGAAATTAGCAAATCACAAAAGCTGCAATTTTTGAAGTGAAGCAATTTCTTCCACAAACAACAAAATGTCTTGCTTTGATTTGAATAAAAGCTGCTCACACTGTAGTTTGGATTTTTACAAACATGTTCTGAAACAAGCGATAAAAATGCGTTCAAAAGCGACAAAAACATGCCCACAAACAACAAACGCGAGTAAAAATGACAAAAGCGTGACCAAAAGCGATAAAAACACGTCTACAAACAACAAACGCAACTCAATGCACCAAAACAAGACTAAAAGCGACAAAAAACACGTTTAAATATGACAAACACCACTGAACGTGACAAAAACACGACTAAAATTGTGTTTAAAATGTGAATTTGAACATAATCCAATTATTAAAACATAAATCTCAAATCTAATCACAATCGAACTGGTCAGAAAAAGCAGCATTAGATATTTTTCTAAATCGTGCAGCTCTATTAAAGACAATAGAAAAATACAACGTGAACATGAATCGTGATAAAATCGAAATCATGATCTGGCCCCAAGAAAATCGTGATAATTTTTTTGCCATGTCACCCAGACCTAGTTTAGCTTGATCTCAGCTGCAACTAACGATTATTTTGGTAGTCGTTTAGTCTAGCAATTATTCCTTTGATTAATCGATTAGTTGTCTGAAGCGAGAAAGACCCTTAAATATGAGAATTTTACTCAATTTTACGCAGACAAAGCTGAAGTGAAGGTGTTTGACGACGTCCTGGAGGAGAATATTTATAGATGAACAAGGATTTTAATCAAAAACACACAATTTACATGTTTTCTGTGTGTTTTTTGTGTCATTCCTGCTCCGTCTGAGTCATAAAACCTCTTCTTTCAGCTCATACAATGTTTTTGAGTTTGTGCAAAGACCAGTTAACGATTACTCGAGTTTACACGGAACAGACGAGCTCAACAGAAAATAAGTTCTACTCGGACTAAAAAGGTGTTTTCAGGCCTCGGGAAATCGGTGCGTTGTGACTTTTTGTTGCTCGTGTTCATTAAACATTTTACACAACTCAATCTACTTTATATAATGTTTTATCTGTGATACTTTTCCCTCGTTCACCGTTTACTTCAACAGAGTTTAAAAAAAGAAGTGTGATCTGTGGCAAAAAGAGGCAAAAGTGGTTGAAATAAGGTGAATATTGCAGTGTGTGAGCCTCTGTGTCCAAGTAATTTCTCTTGTTTATCAATAAAGTTTGTCTAATTGACTACTAAAATAATAAATAACTAACTATTTTTATTATCGTAATCCTTATCTGGACAATACAAACTCTAAAACACATACAAAAAGAGGTTTTATCACAAAAACAGAGGCAATAAAATGGTAAAAAAAGAAGACGCTATTTGTGATTTTCACCAAAGTTACAGTGAATCTTTTATCTGACTAAAAAAATCTCCGCGTTCAAAAGAAATAATCGTATAGAGAAATAACCCCTGAAGTAAAGGTTTAAATCGGAACTGAAAAGAAAACCTACAAACGCTGAACCTGATCATTTCTGTCGGCGGCCAGTACTCACAGAACATTGACGAGCACAGCGCAGGCGGATGTTATTAGCATGATTTTGGTGTCTATGTGGAAGTCTCCGTCCGACAGTCTGAGGACAGCGGTCCACACCAGGACCGCAGTCACCGCCCAAATGGACAGAACGGACACGAGCATCGCCAGGATCTCTGGAAAACAGTGAGAAAGATACTGTTACAGCAAAATAAACTGTGTTCTTGAAGTCTTTATTTCAGGTTCTCGTGTTTTTTTTGGTGTTTTTTACTTAGTTTGGTGGGAGGGCACCTGTGGTAAATATTTATCAAAGTTTTACATCTGTGAAGTCGCAGTTTGTGAAGAAATTTTGAAAAATAAAAGTTTACAATTAGAGTTCTAAAACCCTCTTAGACTCCCCTCTGTGATGTCATCAAAAAGCGACACACCATTGAAAATACCGAGGCAATTTACTGACATTTTTCTGACAGTTGAAAGTCTATGCGACAGGCTTGACAACACATTTCGCTAAAACATTGTCAACATGATTATAGTTAAGATTTTACTAAACATTTTGCCTTTTTGTCACCAGTCTGACGTTTTTTGTAAAGTTTAAGATCGTGGAAAAGGTTTCAGGGGTTGTCATCCGGACACGGTTTGACGCCTCGACGAATGAGGGATTACGTCGACTCATTTTGGAGAATTTGGGCAATAAAGTTTAAGATGTTACTTCCTGGTTGAACACGAGCAGCAAATATGACATGGTTGGAGGAAATTCTACAACCGTTACCATAGCAACCATTTTGAAAACAAGGGCCAAAATCCAAATACATTACACAATTCATCTTATTCAACAAGTCACAATGCACCCATTTCTTGGGGCCTGAAAAGGTCTTTTTAGTCCATGTAGAACTTATTTTCTGTTGAGCTCGTCTGCTCCGTGTAAACTACAACGGAAACAAGACGGCGGCGCGTACGGCAACTTCTGGAATAAGGTGAATAGTTATGATTTAACAAATGATAATTCCTGATAACACTTTTATTTGGTTGAATGACTGTTTAAACCAGGCATGTCCAAACTCAGGCCCGGGAGCCAAATGCGGCCCTCAGACCAATTTTTCTTGGCCCTTAGTCTTCCTGGTGAACTGGCCCACATTGTCCTGATAAGTTCTATTTACAGCACATTTCAGATTTTCTGCAATTCCGACCTAAATAACTAACATTTTGGTTCAATACAGACCTGATATTAACGCAATGAGACTGAATGTAGATGTGGTGGTGCTTAAAACATCAGATAAATGCAGCTTTTTTTAACGTTCCGCGATTGATTTGTGGCCCTCCGCTTGGTCTATATTTCACTATGTGGCCCTCGATGGAAAAAGTTTGGACACCCCTGCTTTAAACTGTCCAAAAAATGGTTCAGTCGAGTGTTAACTGTCTATTTTCAATGGTACGTCGCTTTGTGATGACATCACAGAATGATTGCATTTTACAACTCATGTCCAACCAGGAAGTGACAGTACAAACTTTACAAAAACTGTCAAACTGGGGACAAACAGGAAAAATGTTTAGTAAAATCTTAATCATGTTCACTACGTTTTAGTGAAATGTGTCGTCTAAACTGTCAGATACATATTTTAAGGAGAACAAATTAAAGAGAAAAGTACCAGAACTGGGAACAGTAGCCAAGATTTGTAAGAGAAGTATTGTTAAAATTACATTACTCAAGTAGAAGAACAAAGTATGACCCGGACCCTTTTTACTCAAGGAAGAGTAAAAAAGTAAGATCTGAAAAGTAAGCACAAAACCTGAAGGAACAAGTGTAAAACTGGCACGTGGACTTTTAGCAGACGTGGTGGAGCAGCCAAAAGTTTGTACGTATGATTAAATTTACTTCAAAATAATGAAACTCAAGCTAAAGTATAAAAGTCGACGAAACGACTAAGTAAGAGTACGTGTCTGGACGTAACATCTGATTTATGACATGAAGTACATGGATTTTGAAGGAGAAAAGAATTTAAAAAACACACAAAATCTGGTGTTTTCAAAAGATCAACCCAAAAGTGAGACAAACTAAATCATGTGTGAAGAAACGGCGCAAGAAACAAATGTTCAACCGACAGTTTTACTCATGAGACTGTCACACTGAACAAAATTATATTCAAGTCATAATAAATGTCTGAAAACTACTGTGAGAAACTACAATTTATTTTAAAAGTTCCTCGTGTAAATATAAGAACACCACGTTTGAAAAGTACAGTGTGCGAAGAGAAAAGCAGAGTGGTGGGTCGGACCTGCCCGGTGCCACCCGAAGGTCAGGGCGCTGGTGGGCGAGCGAGCGGAGAGCCAGAGGGAGCAGAGAGAGAGGAGCACGCTGCACACGTCACTGAGAAGGTGAGCGGCGTCTGTGAGGACGGCCAGGCTCTGGGACAGGTATCCTCCTGTGAGGGGGGACGGGGGAGACAGAGAGAGAGAGGAAGAGAGGGAGGGAGAGACAGAGAGAGAGAGAAAGGGGGAGTGAGAGAGAGAGGGAGGGAGAGAGAGAGGGGGACAGGGCAGAGGGAGGGGGTGAGAGAGAGAGACAAAGAGAGAGAGAGACAGAGACAAAGAGAAAGAGGGAGGGAGAGACAGAGAGAGAGGGGAGGGAGGGAGAGAGAGAGAAGAGATAGACGAGGGGAGAGAGAGACAGAAACAGAGAGCAGGAAAGAGAGGGGGGGCAGAGAGAGGGAGAGGGAAAGAGGGATGTGAGAGAGAGAGAGAGGAGGAGAGAGAGAGAGACAAAGAAAGAGAGAGGGAGGAGAGAGGGGGGGCAGGGTGAGAGAGACAGAGAGAGGGAGGGAGCGACAGGGTTAGAGAGAGACAGAGAGAGATGAGGTGGAGGGAGAGAGAGAGGGAAAAAGACAGAGAGAGAGGGGGGAGAGAGACAAAGAGAGAGAGAGAAGGGGAGAGAGAGGAGGGGAGAGAGAGGGAGCGACAGTGTTAGAGACAGAGAGAGAAGTAGAGAAACAGAGAGAGAGAGAAATTATTTTAAAGGTCCCATATCATGCAAAATCGAGATCTCAGAGTGAGCCTCAGAGTGAGCCGTTTGCTTTTGCAAGGAGGGGGGCCAGTCCAAGAAATGGGTGTTTTTTGGAAACTGTTATGTTATGGATATTGCACAACGCAAAAATTTTATCAACAAAGCCCTTAGAATAGACTGTGTAAAGGGCAAAATAGCAGAATATGGGACCTTTAAAAATAACTTAAATCTTTAGTTGAACAGTTGGTCACAAAGGCTGCAATTACTTAGGAACAGCATTTCCTCCTTTAAAAAAGCTAAATATTCTGTTGATTAGACCAGTATTTCCCAACTTTTTTTTGTCTCAAACGCCCCATAACTCGATTTCTACGGTCAAATAAATGTGTTTCCTGCTGCTCTCTATTGTCACATTATTACTATTCTATTCTATCATTCGTTAAATAATATTCAGCATCATTTATTCCGATGTTCTCACCCACGACCTCCCCAGCCATGAAGAGCAGTCCCACCGCACAGGACAGCAGCAGCTTCCTCCGAGCCGCTCGCCTGGACTCCTGCCCCGGCCCCGGAGCCCCCGAGGTCCGGTCCTGGTCCAGCTCTGGACAAACCCCTCTGGACGACCACAGAAGCTCGGGACGGTCAAAGTCTTCATCCGAGTCCCAGGGAGTTTCCTCTGAAGAACTCAAACTGACGAACAAGAGCCACAGACAAAAAACAGCAAACGTGCACTGAACTTTAACTGGACACTGTAGACCCTTGAAAATCAGACCCAAATACTAAACTGTTGAGAGAAAAAGCAACTAATTAGAATTTCCAGGGTAGAAACGTCAGCGAGTTTGCTCTTCTATTACAAAGGATGGACGATATACTATTTTCTAGGTTTAAAGTTGTATTTGAGCTTCATAAAAAGTATAATTTATGGTAAAGTATGTGATACATCTGTAGATACAATGAACAATTATTGTGGGTTCAACATTACTGTCAGAATTTGTCCAGTTAAACCTAAAAATCTGGATCATAATCTCCTATAACAAACAAATCCTGTAAAATACAATAATAAATGTGTTTAAAGCAGCTCTGATGTCACTCACATGTGTCTGAGGCTTTTACTGACACTAAATCATCTAAAATTTTCATAATTTGTGATATTCTGAGGTTAATCCCAGTTTCTCAGTCAAATCACATTATGTTGCACTTCACTTTTACCTCTATTCTGGATTTAGAATGTTTTTGTTTACTGACTTTTAAAGGGTCTATACAGTGTATTTAGGTGTTTGTATAGAGCTGAATAAATGTGTAAAATGTTAATAATACAACCCTAAAGAGAGAGAATCTTGAATAATTTTATAAAATGCAAATTATGGCAAAACAGTTTGCTCTTTCACCTGGAAACTATACAACAAACTTGTCCAATCTGTTTTATTCTTTCATTTAATCCACTTCATCCATAGATTTCTCTGGGACATTGTACATTTTATTTACTTTAAAATTTAAAAAACATGAATTTGAGTCTAAAGTGAAAATGTCAAGTTTAAAAGAGAAAATTTCGAGTTAAAAGTCATAATATTGAGTTAAAAAGTCATAATTTCGAGTTTAAAGTCCTAATTATGACTAAAATTTACTTATGACTAAAAACTCAAAATTATGACTTCCTGTGGGGCTTTTATTTTTTATTCATTGGTGGAAATGGGCTCATGACAAAAACTTTTTTTTTTTCTTCAATAATAACCTTAAAGATTCTCTGAGGCCTTCTGTCCACCTACGTCAAAGTTAGTCTCGACGTACAGGAGAAAGCCATTGTTAGGTGCAGCTCTAATAACAACAAACATATTATATAAAAGTATAAAAAGTAAATTATATAAAAGTATAAAAAGTTAAACTGAAGTGCCCATGACAGGTTGAAGTGCTCATTTTACTAAAACAATCATCATTATATTTAAGATTCTTCTAAAGAATTAACCATGTTTATCTAAGTTCGGCAATTGTTTTAGGTTTAAATTTGACTTCCTGGTACTTCTGGAAATTCTTCAACTGTTACCATAGCAACCATGTTTTACGCAGGGCCAAAACTCCTCTAACGTCACAGAAATTATTATTCAACAAATAAAAATAAACGGAAACACCTTTATTTTTTGTTAAATTAATGTTTAAATGATCAGAAAAATGCGTTTGTTGGTTGTAAATTGTCCCTGGTGAGTCTCCGTAGTGTGACGTCATCGCGTTTAGCAACTCTGCTCTACGTCCTGTCAATTTGAACATATTTTTCTTCACAAACTGACACTTGATTGGTGGAAAACGATCATTAATATTCACAACAGGTTTAAAGTCGAATAAAGTCAAAACTAGACAATCCTAAAAGCCCGTCATACACTCTTTAACCAGGTGCGTTTTCTACAAATACAAAGAACTAGAACTTTTCCTCGACAGTTTATGTTTTAAATCCTCGCCCAAATGTAAAGCGTCTGTAATATTTTGTCATTTTAGGTTTGCTCACCCTCTGATGGGCTCCAGCTGGACGTCGATGAGCTTTTGTTTCTCCAAGTCCTCGCTCTCCATTTTCAAAAACTGCACTTTCCTTCTGTCCGTTCCGTTTGAATTCCGACACCTGCCTCTGTCACATCCCAGCGTTTTATCACCGAAAAGTGCAGATAAGCTCAACCAACAGTAACGTCACGAAAAACGTCAGGTCTATACGACACATTTCACTAAAACAACATGATTTTATTTAAGAGTTTACTATCATTGTCTAGATTTTTTTTTGCTTTGTTTACTTTTTAATCTTTGTGTCTTATTGCTTTGTGCATTTGTAAATAAAAAAATAAACTTTGAAAGAAAAAAGGGCAATAAAAGAACAATCTATTTCATTATAACATGATTTTATTTAACATTTTATTATCATTGTCTAGATTTTTTGTTGCTTTATTTACTTTTTACTCTTTGTGTTTTATTGCTTTGTGCATTTGTAAATAAAAAATAAACTTCGAAAGAAAAAAAAGGGCAATAAAAGAACAATGTATTTCATTGTAACAAGATGATTTTATTTAACATTTTACTATCATTGTCTAGATTTTTTGTTGCTTTATTTACTTTTTAATATTTGTGTCTTATTGCTTTGTGCATTTGTAAATAAAAAAATAAACTATGAAAGAAAAAAAGGCAATAAAAGAACAATTTATTTCATTATAACAACATGATTTTATTTAACATTTTACTATCATTGTCTAGATTTTTTGTTGCTTTGTTTACTTTTTACTCTGTGTCTTATTGCTTTGTGCATTTGCAAATAAAAAAATAAACTTTGAAAGAAAAAAGGGCAATAAAGGAACAATTTATTTCATTATAACAACATTAAACTATGATACAACCTGGAATGTGGTGTCATTGACAAAGGATAAATTCTCTCAAATTAAAAACAGGCATTTTTAAAGACTTTTCACATAAAAAAAAAAGTGGGAAAGCTGGACAGTGTATAAAATGTAAATAAAAACTTAATTTACAAGCGTTTATGTTTCAAAATAAAAATGATATCTTTTCATTTCTATTTTTATTATTTTAATTCAAATGAAGACTTTTAGCAAAAATTATGTCAAAAATGTAATAAATTGCGGAGTTTTAACAATAATTTTCATGTGTATCGGATTTTTTTTGTTAGTGATGGAAATTTTATCTTTTTAAAATAACAAATGTAACTGTAAATGGTCAATTTAAATGGATTTTGTTAATATACAAGTTTGTAGTCTGTGATATTGTGTTTTTATTTACATTTTAATCACTATCAGCTTTTTCAGACATTGGATTTGCACAAACTGAAGCTCATTTTGACTTTTTAAACTGTTAAAACTGAGAAGAGCAGAACCACAAACTATTCCGCTCCAATTATTCATGACAAAGTTGAACCGTTTTAGTTAAGGATGCCATGATTTTAACAATTTATGATGAGTTTTGAGGGTTCAGTGGGTGGATGAAATGTGAAAAAGGACATGACGTTAAGCTGGAGTGAGAGAAGAACTGACAAAAATGTACATTGTTTTTTTTTTTACATGAAAGACAGAAGATTTTTAGAATGACCCTGAGAAAACCGATCAGTGCAGCCCCATTTGTGCATAAGTGAGCGATACAAACGCATTTATAAAACACAGCCAACACTGCAAATTGTAGTTTGAATTACTTGAAATCAGAATATTAATCTTGACTTTTGAGTTTTTCTAATTTAAAAGACACGTTTTTTGCATTAGCCTTTAAACTTGCTCTTGAATTTTAGAATTTAAAATAATGTTTGTTCAAAAAAACCACACATGACTTTCTTTCTGTCGGGCGTTGCCTCATCTGCATTTGAGTTAGCGCTCCATCTACTGGCAGCAAAGGGAATTGGCATGGGGAAATAAACAAAAGCTAGCTTGTCCCGACATTAACGTGATTTAAGACAAGACAAATGCTAAGTCTGTGATGATTTATGGACTTGAAACCAGCACAAGAGACCTCCACATCTCTACCTTTGATGTCACAAGTCGGAGAAATTTGATACGGAGTGTTGAAGGAGCGGAGAAGATGATCTCGAAAACAGGATTAATGAAACAAGCGTGAATGAAGATAAATGTTTTTGACCAAATACTGCTAGAACATCGTCAAAAGCGCAGAAAAAAAGTCAATTTTGCATAATGTGTGTCTGTTTATTTATTTAAAGGAAAAATCGTCACTGATCGAGGAAGTTCAGCAGGAAGTGCGTTTGACCCTCGGAGGGAGAGGATTTTCTGATAAACATTCCTCAAAACGCCGTGAATGAAGCTAAAGGCAACTCCAGGTGTGTTTTTGATGATGGAACATTGTTAGAACAAGGTTAAAAACTCAAAAAAAAAAGTCACTGTAGCAGAATATGTGTCCTTTAAGATAAGATTTTGTGACTAAACGTTTCCTATTAAAAACATCCCAAGTTTGTCTCTGCGGAGATAAATATATGTGTAACGTCATACTGTGGGACATTCTGTGCAAAGGAATGACATTACCATGGAGACGAGCAAGAAAACTTACATAGTGAACCTTTAAAATAAGGCAAAAAAAAAATTTAAAAAACGGTATAATATTGTTAACAAAGCATTAACTCCAAATAAATTTATCATTCTGAGTTCAAGTAATTTAGATTATATTTCTTTGCAGCGACAATAATTCAAACTCATTTCGTTTATACAAGTTTATACAATTAGATTAATAGACTTTTAATCATCCATATCGACTAAGTACAATGCATTTATATTTATGTGCAGTTTAACAAAATGTACAGAGATAAATGTAAAATGTGTAAACCCGACAGTGCGAACAAATTTTACAAAAGGCACAAAGTTCAGACCTTTCAAGTCTTGAATACTATTAACTCCTACGTTCAATTTTCTGTGCTAATAAATTCCCTCATTTTTGTTATTTATTAGAAGTACATGTTTAAAAAAGTTTGAACACAGTGACATTAAGTATTTGAAAAGAGAATATTTCTAAGTATAAAAGGTTTCTAAAAAACCTAAAAAACAGCAGTCGTTGTGTGGAAAATGTATGGAGTTTTTGCAGCAAGAGTTGGGTTTTATATTCAGACCACCTGCTGAACTTAAACAGGTCTAAACCAGGACTAAACCAGGTCTAAACCAGGACTAAACTAGGGCTGCACAATATATTGCAAAAGTATAGATATCGTAATATTGTCTGACGCAATAACGACATCGCAACAAACTAAATATATCACCAAAGTCGTCCATCTGATAGAAATGTTCTGTTTTTAAAATGAAAACATTGAAAAATATAAATAAAATCTAGCTTTTTCAAACTAAATTAGCCTCGGTTTTGTATTTGTTGCTTTTAATTTTATACAACAGACATTATTGCATCAAAAATAGGGCTGAAACAATTAGTAGAATAATCATGAAGTCGACTATAAACAATAATGTCAGTCGTATTTTGATGACGGTCGTGGTTCTCTGGACTAAACAGACTCTAAAACACAAACTTAAAGACTTTTAGAACAAAGACAGTGACATTATTAAAGAAAAAATTCAGATTTTCCTCAATTCTACACTTTATTCATAAATATTCTCTCTCTAGAAGCCTTCAATCACAATATTTCAACATTTATTTGGTTAAAAATGTTAGTTTATTCTGCGTCTCAAGCTACAATAGAAATTTGACGGCTGAAATAATCGTTAGTTTCAGCCTTTGTCAAAAAGTGTATTTAAATATCGCAATAATATCGATATCGCAGATCTTAATAGCCGTATCGCAATGATTTCCAATATTGTGCAGCCCTAATCTAAATCAGGTCTAAATGCAGCTTTTCCAGTTCCAATTCCGATAAATCCACTGATTCCCGATATCAATACCAGCAGAGAGACTGAAAATCGCAATTTATTTCCTTAAAAACCAATTAACTTCCAACAAAACTGATTCAAATGAGGTTGTTGTAGCTGATTTTTTTTGTCTTTGAAGTGTCAAAAACAGAAATAGTTGGTTTTAAACAGTTTGCAGCGACCTAAACTTACTCAGTTACACAATGCATTCTGAGCGTCCTAATTATTCACCGCGACGAGTTTAAGAATAGTTTTGTACAACTTTCAGAGGCATCCTTCGTTAAACTAATTCAGCTCCGTGTTTATTCTGTGTTCTGCCCGCTGCGGCCTCAGGTACAGCTCAGATTAAATCAAGTTCTTTGAAAATTTGACTATTTCACCGAGTTTAATCTTAGAAAGAGAAACAAAAGTGATCGTTTCGGCTCGTTATCGTCAAAGTCATACGCTTGCTCAGCTCCGCTCCGTTTTTATCATTATCAATAGCTCAAATGAGTAATTTTTACGGCCTTTAAGTATTTATTACAAAAACAGAATATATCCCAATAAAGGTTCTTCACTGACATTCTTTTATTCGAAAATGCTCAAGCACAAACTGATAAAATGTGTTTTTGCTTTTTTTTATTTTACTATTTTTTGTCCGTGGAGCTTTTGTTTCGCTCAAATCAACTTTATTCGGCGAAATGTAAACTGAAAGTAGTTTCTCTGTTGTTTCTGCGACTGTGCAAAGCTTAATTTGCTTGTTTCTGAATGGCAGTTGGAGATAAATGACATTTCAACTCAACACAACAATTAATTTCCTCGACACTTTGATTCAGAAACGTGTTATTTAAGGAGATAAAGGTCGTGAGTTCAACTGTGTTTGGTCCCAAAGTCTGTTTCTGTGATAAATGTGAGCGTATATGCAGCGTTCCTGTTGTTTATCTGGTTTTCTACAACTTTTTACTTGATTTTCTTTTTCTTAGACGTCAGATATAAACTAAATATTCATCAGAATTGCAGATTTTTATATTTGTTATCAGACTATAGCAGCTTTTTCACATTTTAGTCGTGTTTTGAGCTTTTACAGGAGAAAATGTCATCACTCACCATTGACTCTTATGTGTTTTTGCCGCTCACCACTAAAATTCAGAATGTTGTGATGTCGTCTGCTTTAGGGCTGCACAATATATCGCAAAAGTATCGATATCGCAACAAACAAAATGTATCGCAGTGACACCAAAGTCTTCCATCTGATAGAAATGGTCTGTTTTTAAAATGAAAACATTGAAAAGGGAAAATCGTGAATAAAATCTTGCTTTTTCAAACTAAATTAGCAAAAAAATGGCAAAAATTCACTGTCTTTATAACAAAGATAGTGACATTATTACAGAAAAATGGCAAAAAAAAGAATAGACCATTTCTAATTTTCCTCAATTATACACTTTATTCATAAATATTCACGCTCTAGAAGCTTCAATCACAATAATTCAACATTTATTTGGTTAAAAATGATAGTTTATTCTAAGTCTCAAGCTACAATAGAAATAATCGCTGACTAGTTGACTAAAATAATCGTTCAAAAGTGTAGTTAAATATCGCAATCATTTCCAATATCGTGCAGCCCTAATCTTCGTAACCTCTGCAGCAAATTGAGCGTATCTGGGCTTGTGTTGAAAAAGACGAGCGATTCAGTCATATTCTCTTGCCTAAATCGTCTAGATCCTGAAAACCCCACACGAGCTGCAAAAACCAGTACAAAACCAGGGCTGGAACGGGACTAAGGAGAGTCTAAACCAGGATTTAAGACCTCAGATAGACACTGACCACTGCAGACCAGAACAAGCCACTAATCCTTACCCATTTTTCCATTTTCTATTTTTTACACATCAACTTTGGCTGCAAATATCTCCTTTTCTCACATTTCCGCTATCGTTTTGCTCGATCATTGTATTACGATCCATTTCTACGCGCAATTTCTCAAAGTTATCAGACCATTTTGGCAGCATCACGATTCAAAACAATCCTTTAAAGTGCACATAAATCAGCTTGTCCTTATGCGTTTCCCCTCACAATAATAAAAAGGATTAAAAAATAAATATTTGATTGGCGAAATTGACAAAAATCTAAATTGGCACATTCAAATTGCTGTGTAAACAACCGAAATCTGCTGTTAAAAGTCAGTCTATAAGTTTGCATAGTATAAAAAAAGGACCTCCAGAGATGACGGGGGCCACGGGGGGACGTTATGCCCAGTTTGGAGTCCCGGGATCGGGTAGAATCTTACGAAAAGGTGGGTGCTGGTGGTTTATTTGTCCGGGAGAGCGATCGGGGTGTTGCTGGGTCCAGACGAGCCGTTCGCCGCCTGAGGTTGGATGACGATGGGCGTGTCTTCACCTGCGAGAACAGAGACGGCAAAACAAAGCGCTTATTTTAAAGACGACACGTTGTGCTCCGAGACACCCGTGGATTGTTATTTTACATTGCAATATTGACCCAAAACAACAAACAACAACAACAAAACAAAGTGCTGCCCTGAAGTCAAAGGAGATGCAGATAGTTGTAAAGACAGTAAAAGTGTAGATAACTTGTGATAAAATAGAAATTGTGATCCGTCTCCATGAGAACTGTGACTCATTGTGTCTCAAAGCTAATGCTAACTTTTATTAAAATGTTAAATATTAAACAAACAACAAATACAATTTTAAAGTAAAGACTGATTAATCATTTATTATGTGAAGTTTGTTTCAGTTTTTCTATTTTAATTAGTTTAATTTTTAAATGTTTAGTGCCTCAAACAGTACAATTAGCGTTAGCATTGAGACACAAACACATCCCGTTATAAACACACAAATGTCCTTTGAAGAAGGAGTCACTGTTTTGTAAAGTTTTTCACATGTTTCATAAACACACAGAACTCACTGTTCACTGCCTGATCTTATAGGATTTTTTTCATTTTAGACTTGGACACAACGCCATAGAGAAAGACATGAAGTACTGACGCTAACACTGAGCTAACACTGAGCTAACACTGAGCTAACACTGAGGTGCTGTTGTGGACAGAGTTCATTAAATGTATTGTATTTTGCAAAAATGAAGAAGCAATTTCAGCTATAAAATGTATACTTAATTTTTTTTAAACATGCTAATGCTAATGCTGCAGTACCCTATTTTCTGTGAATTAATGTAACCAACTAATTAATCTAACCTAGCTTTCACAACCTTTTGGCACATGTGATTTTTTTTTTAGAAGTGAAACTGGTGTGGACCTGCAAAGTGTATAGTCTAGAAATGTTTTCTCATGTGGGAAAATAATTATATTTACTAAAATTGGGTATCGCAGTTTTAATTTATTTTTTGTCTATTTAAAGCCTGATGGATATGTATATTTTTGCATATTTAGCATTTTTGTATATATTTTACAACGTATAAACACTAATCCATATTATGAATAAACAATACATAAACCCTATGCAAGACGTCTTTTTCTAAAACCACCCTCTGAAATCTGCTGGTGTTTTTTATGGGTTTGATAGTGTTTTCTGTGTTTTTTTTTTTATTTGCTGGTATAAAAACCTTTCTGTCAAAGATAATAACATCATTCCTTTGCTAAAAATCAGTTCTAACTGCTAATTGCCTTTTGATCTAGAGGTAATGTCCTTTTTATTGTGTGCCATTTATTTATTGATCTCAGAGCTTCAGAATAGTTGCATTATACGTTATGTTTTTGTATATTTGATTGTGCTTTTTACTGCTCAAACTAATTGCCTCTAGTTGGATAAAGATGTCTGGATCTGAACTTGCACTCGCAGTGACAGAGGCAAAAATAGCGCTTTAATAATTGAGCAAATAACTAAAAACTCTCGAGACTCACCTGTTCAGACCTGCTTTTAATCTTTTAAAGAATTCTCACTGTGATGTGTCTTTTGTTGCATCTTTTCAGCACATTTTGTTTAATTTTCTTCAATTTACTGTTTTGTTATTGTCTTGTGAAGTGTCTTTGAGTGTCCAGTAAAGCGCTGTATAAATAAAATGCATAATTATAACTTAATCCCTTTGGAACAGTCAGTGGGACATATTTTAATACGAGTTAGCTCCAGCAGAGACAGTCTTGCGTGTCCTGTCCTGCTCGTAGTTAATCCAGCGTTAATGAAGCAGCAGCGGCGGTGTTAGCGTTAGCATCGTTAGCATAGTTGGCATCGTTAGCATTGTTAGCCGAGCACCAGGGCCCTTTACCTGTTCTGTCAGAGCACGGCTGAGTGACTACCGTTGCGCCTTCCTCTGCTGTGAAACAAAACGACACAAAAGAAACTCTGCACAAATGGGTTTCAGTTCCTTAAATACACAAAACGACAGCTGTGTTTATTTAATTATAGTAAATACAACGCTGCACACATTTCGAAAGATTAGGAGAAGGCAAAAGAAAATAGGTTTTCCATAAGAGCGGCAATATTTGATTTCTTTTTTTTTTTTTGCTAATTGTTAGTCGTTACTTGGATAATACAGGTTCTAAAACACAAGAGCTTTAATAAGAGTCTGAGCATGAATAATTAAAGTCTATATGACAGGTTCAACTATACATTTCCCTAAAACGTATGAACATGATTATATTTAAGATTTTACTAAACATTTTGCCTTTTTGTCCCCAGTTTGACAGTTGTTGTAAGTTGTTGTTGTTTATAATGTTACTTCCTGGTTGAACATGAGCACAAATATGACATAAAGGGAATTCTACAACTGTTACCATAGCAACCGGACTGTAAACAAGGGGCAAAAATCCATATAAATTACACAATAGCTAGGAACTGACACTAAATATTACCTGATAACACCTTTATTTTGTTGAACGATGGTTTAAACTGTCAGAAAAAAGTGTCAGTTGCGTTTAAATTGTTCCTGGCTGTGTCCGAATGTCCCACTCACTCTCTAAACCCCCAGTCACTCCACAGTCTTGCGCTCTTTATCAGACGAAATAGTGCCTTCAATCACTGGCGATTCGGACACTCAACTCATACTTTATCCTGGCGACTCTTGCGTCTGAGAGAAAAAAAAAGTCGGCAAAACTCCGATAAAACTGGATTTCTGTCATGAATGTGGGTCAAATCCGCCTGACACGCACACATTTATGAACTAATAATCATCATACAAGTTTTATTAACCATGAATTGCACGTCAAACGGACTTGATTATTCAACTTTTTGCTGGAGATTTATCTATTCACTGCTCAAGCTAATGTAAGCAGCTAACGCTAGCGACTCTGCAGCTAACGGCTTGTTTAAAGTGTTTTCTTCATAATCTTGGCTCAACAGTTCGTTTAAACAGCTCTTTCTGCTTCATTCAGTCTGATGTGTCCAGTTAAAGACCTGTCGCTGTCCTGACACTACGTTTCAAGATGCATTGTGGGAAATTCTGAGTGCGCTACTTTTTCACCACTAAAAATGATGCGGCCACTCTATAGTGCCCCCTGTAGGGAATAGTGTGGACAGATCAACATCTGTCAGAAGGATTCCATATTACAACTTAACTCTACTTCCTCTCAAACTGAACCTTGTCTAATTCAAAAGAAAGAGAAATATTTACCACAGGTGCCCTTCCACCAGACAAACATGAGAACCTGTCATATAGATTCTAAATTTTAAAAAATGGTTAAAAAAATAATAAACAATGTCTAATTTTCATCAATAATACGCTTAACTTGTTCATAACTAAAATATTTGTTGGTTGCAGCTCAAGTGGAGAAATCATTGCTTGTCTAGAAAGTTCTACAGACTGGAATTTATCTCATCTTCTCATCTGTTTCTACATCCTCATTACCGACTACTTCCTCCTCGTTCGTGAAACAGGTTTGCTTTTGAATGTTGAGCGTTTGTTTGTTTTTCTGACCTTCCTGTTGGCGCAGCTCATTCTCCAGGTCCTCGGGGTCGATGTAGGCGAAGTCCTCCTCCTCTTTGGGCGCACATTTACCGCAACAGAAACAGCAGCAGCAGAAACAGCAGCAGCACGTGAAGACTGTGCAGCAGATCACCAGGCCCTGCGCACATTTACAGGACATACGGTAAAATCCATGCACACATTTACAGAACATACGGTAAAATGACCAGGCCCTGTGCACATTTACAGGACATACGGTAAAATCCATGCACACATTTACAGAACATACGGTAAAATCACCAGGCCCTGTGCACATTTACAGTACATACGGTAAAATCCATGCACACATTTACAGAACATACAGTAAAATCACCAGGCCCTGTGCACATTTACAGGACTTACGGTAAAATCACCAGGGCCTGCGCACATTTACAGAACATACGGTAAAATCATTAAGCCCTGCGCACAATTACAGAACATACAGTAAAATCACCAGGCCCTGCATACATTTACAGAATATATGGTAAAATCACCTGGGCCTGCACAGATTTACAGAACATACGGTAAAATCCACGCACACATTTACAGAACATACGGTAAAATCATCAGGCCCTGCACATATTTACAGAACATACGGTAAAATCTCCAAGCCCTGCGCACATTTACAGAACATACGGTAAAATCCATGCACACATTTACAGAACATACAGTAAAATCCATGCACACATTTACAGAACATACGGTAAAATCACCAGGCCCTGCACACATTTACAGAACATACGGTAAAATCACCAGGCCCTGCACACATTTACAGAACATACGGTAAAATCACCAGGCCCTGCACACATTTACAGAACATACGGTAAAATCACCAGGCCCTGCACACATTTACAGAACATACGGTAAAATCATCAGGCTAAAGACGCATTTAAATATGACAAACACAACTGAATGTGATAAAAACGTGACTAAAAACGACAAAATTGTGTTTAAAATGTGAATTTGAACAGAATCTTATTATTAAAACATAAATCGCAAATCTAATCACTATCACACTGGTCAGAAAAATCACAATTAATGCAGCTCTATCAAAGACAATGATCTGCCCCAAGAAAATCGTGATAATAATTTTTTGTCCTATCGCCCAGCCCTAATGTAGAGTGCGTCAAAAAGGGACATTTTAGTTCCAGATGCGAGTTTGACGGAAGTGGTTACAGAGTAAAGGGCACCAGTGTACCAAAAGAAAGTGAATGGACGCTCGGCCTGATGGAGCCGGTACAGCCTCCATAGCTACTTCCTATTTGGAACACAGCCGCAGCAGCTCCAATAGTCCACTGTTGTACGGTCTGTATGTAATGCTGCTTTTGTTGGTTTGGAGACTTAAAAACAGACAATCGCCATCTTTTCTCTGCTCCTTTCACCACGTAGCTCTCGTAAAGCTCCACTCTGCATGAAACGTGGACTTGACAGATGAGTTTGAGACCGTCATACCGCGCCCATCGCCCTCATACCCCGCCCTTCTCCTCCTGCGCCGTTCAAATAACGACACAAGCCCCGCCCTCACAGCCCCGGCCCTCACACACCTTGAACCAGCACTTGGACATGAGGAAGTAGTATTTGACGCTGTCCTCTCCGAACTGCTCGGCCACGTACAGCCCCATGGAGCCGTACTCGTCGTAGATGCGCCGCTTGTTCTCGTCACTCAGGATGGAGTTGGCGTTGTTGATCTCCTTGAACTTTTCGGCCGCCTCGGGGTTGTCCGGGTTTTTGTCCGGGTGATGCCTCAACGCCAACTTCCTGCAGAGCAAAACATGAAATTGTCAAATAATGAAGGGCACGGGCTTGACGGATGAGAAAATGAATATTTAAACTGCGATTTTAATGAGCTATATGGTGTGAATACATTTTCACAAGGTGGACAGGAATCATTTTTAGGGCTGCGACTAATGATTATTTTGGTAATCGATTAGTCTGGTGATTATTCCGTCGATTAATTGATTAGTTGTTAGCGCGAAAGACTCAATTTTACACAGACAAAGCTGAAGTGAAGACGTTTGACGACGTCCTGGAGGAGAATATTTATAGATGAACAAGGATTTTAATCAAAAACACACAATTTACATGTTTCCTGTGTGTTTTTTGTGTCATTCCTGCTCCGTCTTAGAAATAAAACCTCTTCTTTCAGCTCATACAATGTTTTGGAGTCAGTTTATAGACCAGTTAACGATTACTTGATTATTTAATTATTTGACAACCGTTTCTATAATTAATTAGCTGCGATTAATCAATGAACTTGTTGCAGTCCTAATCATTTTATTGACTGAAATGGATATTAAAACACTTAAACATTTTGCTATATCTTTTAAACAGCGCAAAGTAAGACTGCAGCTAACGATTATTGTAATAGTCGACTAATTAGCAGCTAAGTCAACAAGCCAAATGAACATTTCTATTGCGCATTAACAACATGATCAACCAAGTAAAGGTTGAAATATGGTGACTGATTTTTTTTTTTGGATAGAGGATATTTACGAATAAAGTGTATTATTGACAAAAATCTGAAATAGTTTATTATTTTTTGACATTTTTATTAAATAACACTGTCGTTGTTGTTATCAAAGGTGTTTTGTGTCTGTTTTAGGGTCTGTATAGTCAAGATAACCATCTAGTCCAGACTCTGGCACCAGCAGGGGGCAGTGCAGAGACCTGAGCGCAGGACTAATGTGCTCGTTAGGGCTGTCGTCCTTTAGTCGTTGACTGGATTAATTGGTCGATGGTGTCTTAGTCGACCAAGATTTTTATTACTCGACTAATTATTTTGTTTGCATTCAACAGATTTATGTGGCAAAAACAGCAAAAACAAGAAGATTTGGAGTGAGTCAGCTGAAGATTTTGGAGTAAAGCAGTATCTCTAACATAAATACACTGTTTATTAGTTCTTTTCTGTATAAAATGTTACTTTTGCATGAGCTCCTGTGCAGTTTCAGTCTTTTGAGTGCAGTTTGGGTCAGATACACAGAGATACTTCAGAGTTTTGATGTATTTTTGCCACGCCCCCTTTTAGTCGATTAATCGGTCAATGGGGCAAGGGTTTAATTGACCAAGAATTTCTTTAGTGGTTTAAGTCTAAGGCTTTAGTCGTTTAGTCGGTCAATGGTATCTTAGTCGAACAAGATGATATGAAGTGAGTTCGCTGAAGATTTTGGAGTCTTAACGTAACTGTCTCCTAGTACTTTTCTGTATGAATGGTTGTTTTTGCATAAATTCCACTACACTTGTGTCCTTTTGAGTGCAGTTTGGGTCAGATAAATGGAAATACTTCACAGTTTTGATATATTTGCTACACCTCCTTTTAGCCGATTAATTGGTCGATGGGGCTGACCTTTAGTCGACCAAGAATTTTAGTCGACTTCAGCTAATTCTTAATCTAATCAGGACCCGAGCAGCAGCGTTCTGGATGTACTGCGCACTATACCTTTGATTTTGATGATTTTTTTTCTATTCAGGTGATAAAAAGCTGCTGATATCGTCGATTTGAAGCGTTAAAATTCAAATCTGAATCAGTTATTACTCCTAAACTTGATTTGTCGCGAGAGACTGGAGGTCACTGCTGACTCGCCCGCTTTTACAACAATTACTTGCAGAGTTTGGCTGGAGATAGTAGTTTTACATCCACGAAGCTCGCTGTCGAGTTGTCATTTGCGATATGCACTATGTTCCGGACCTCGTCATTTAAGAAAACTGCAAACTCACCGCGCTCTGATGTGGAAATTTGAGCTGGAGGTTTGTCAATCTGTTTACCGTCACAAACAGGACATGCCAGTTGTTACAGCAACTCAGAAACAGAAAAATACCTCTCTTTTGTTCATAAACATAAACATCCATAAACATTTTTCCTTCTAAATCTCATTTTAACAGTCCATTCACTTCAACAAAGACGTTTAGGGCGCATTTTTGGTGGATTTATGGGCTGTAGTCCAGTGTTTCCCAACCTTTTTCATCTTGCGTACCCCCTAAGCTTTGTCTCAGACTCAAGAGTGCACCTTAACTTGAGTTTCGGGCAAATGCATGGGTTTACTGGTCAAATGTAGTCACTTATTACTATTATATTTTTTGTTTTATTGATATTTATGGTCCAAGATACTCCAAAAAGATGCTAAATTTACAACAAATGACACTTTTCATCAGATAAAAGTGCATTTCCTTTTCAATTATAACCTGAAATCATTCCAAGTACCCCCTGAAAATTCCTCACGTACCCCTTGGGGTCCCCATACCCCTGGTTGGGAAACAATGATGTAGTCGACTAAAGATCAGCCCTATCAACCAATTAATCGACTAAAAAGAGGGTGTGGCAAAAATATATCAAAACTGTAAAATATTTCCATTTATCTGAACTAAACTGCACTCAAAAGAACTCAACTGTAAAGGAGTTCATGCAAAAACAACAGAAAAGTACAAGGAGATTATTAAAGTTTACATGACAGTTTAGACGACACATTTCACTAAAACGTAGTGAACATGATTATATTTTTGCCCATTGGTCCCCAGTTTGACAGTTTTTGTAAAGTATATAATGTCACTTCCTGGTTGGACACGGACTGCAAATATGACACAGATAGAGGTGATTCCACAACTGTTACCATAGCAACCAAGGGCCAAAATCCATAGAAATTACACATACAAAGTTACAAAAGGAATTTACGATAACAAATACTTAATAATACCTTTACTTTATTGAATGATGGTTAAAATTGTCAGTTATGTGTCAGTTACGTCAGTTATTTTCGATGGCGCGTGGCTTTTGGACGACGTCACAGAGGTCTACTGCTCTACTTCGTGCCATTTTAAACATTTATTCTTCTACATTTCCTCACAAACTGCACCTGGACTGACGTAAAACTATGATAAATATTTACCACAGGTGCCTTCCTGCAAACTAAGTTATAATTAGACAAAAATGAGAACCTGTCATATAGACTTTTAAGACTCCAAAATGTTCAGCTGACTCACTTCATATCTTCTCGTTTTTGCCATATGAATAATTTTATAATACTTTAATATGAATAAAGTGATTAGTCGACTGATAAAAATCTTGGTCGACTAAGATTCCATCGACTAAACGACTGGGAATAATGACCAAAACAAAGATATCGTGTTTCTTGATTCTGCTTCCATTTGAGAGAAGACAAACATAACACTTGCTAATGTTTATATAAAGTATGACTTGACGAGGCTCTTGGATTGCAGTTGAATGTCACGAGAAGGTAAACCGCTGAATGTCACGTGAAGGAGAACTATTCAAACGCTGGAAGTCGCTAAACATTGATTGACCTCAGCTCTGGAAAGCGTCTCGTGAAGTCTATTTCCTGCAAGTCATAAAAGAAAGTTCGGTCAAGAAGGATAAAACAATCTAACCGTGATTTATTTTCTATGTAACGTCTATAAAATGTGCGTCCAGAGTCAGACCAGAGCTGCACTCAAAATATTTATACGACAATATGTCACAGTGACTTCTTGGAAATGCGAGCCTCGTTTGTCAAGTCAATCATCGTTAAGTTTTAAATGATGCAAATATAGTCAAGTTATCTGTCAGTTGTAGCTTTAGTTCACCAGTCTTTTAAGTTAAACAGAATATGTCAAGAAAGTTTCATACCGTTCATTTTAGCCGTTCATTTTAGTCACAAAACACATTCATTTTTACATAATTGCACTAACACTACACTAAAGTCAATTAACCTTGATGTTTCTCTGCTCTGATCTGTTTGCTCGGGTTTATTGACAGTTAAATTGCTGTATATTCACAAACGCTGAGCTCATATTTAAGTCAAAATACACTTGTTTAAAGTTTAAAAGTCATATTTAGCATGTTTGATTTTTGATGCAATTTTGATGCAAATTCAGCACCGACTAAAGTTGGGGAACCACAGTCTTGATATGAAGATGCAGATTGTAATATTGCACCTTACGCCGAAGCAAGTTCCTATGTTTGTGATTTTTTGATCACTGACAATGGCAATAAACTGTTTTCTGATTCTGATTTTAAACAACATAAATTCATTTTAAACTGAAGAGTTCTACGCTCATTAATGTGCCGACTTCTGCACAAAGGCTGAATCTGCTGCTGAAAAGGATGGGTCAAATGCAGAGGACAAATTTCCCTACGGGGGACAATAAAGTGTAATTTCAGCCCAGAGCTCCCCCTGCAGGTCTCTTATGAAAATACACTGCCAGTAAAAGATGTGAAAAGGGACTGCAGATGGAAATTAGCTGTTTAGCTAGAATCTGGTACAGATCATCTCTGTCTTACGAGCGTAATGTCTCTGTACACTGTCCCTTCAAATAAATAAATAAATAAAATAAAAAAGCTTATTTTTTCCTCTTCCTTTTTATTGAAATAAGGAAGTACAATCACATACAAAAACATTTCATGTCGCCAAATATAAAAAAAGAGCCAGTGTTTGTTATGAAGACGTTTAATAAGGTCAAAATGTTATTTGGTTCTACTTTAAGTGTATTAGGGCTGTCACTAATGATTATTTTAGTAGTTGACTTGTCAAACGATTATTTGTATTGTATATTTAAACTTTTGAAATACATTATCAGCCAAATAAGACTGAAATGTGGGACTGAAGGCTTCTAGATAGAGAATATTTATGAATGAAGTGTGTTATTGATGAAAATCAGCAATAACACTTTTTTTTTATTTTTTTTTTACATTTTGATGTATTAATGTCACCCTCTTTGTTAAAAAATGTCTTTTGCCATGTGTTTTAGAGTCTGTTATTATAGTTGATTATTTTTTATAGTCGAATAGTTACGATTAGTTGATTAATCGATAATGAAATAAAAAATTAATCAGGCCTGGTTCACAATTTTAGAAGACAAGAATTGTATTTTTGGAGCAACTGTATTGAGGTTATTTGTCTTTTGCATCAAAAATGTTCAGAAAAGAATGAAACATATTTCCATATTCACGCTTATGTTCTTCTTAAAAACAATAAATTAGGAGATGTATTTACTTTGTTGACATGTTTCGGCTGCTTCACTGCAGCTTCTTCAGAACTGTCACCGGCTTTAGTGACGTGTCACTTATCAGTGGATGTTGCTTCCTGAGGCGTGGCGAAACATGTCAACAAGGTAATGTATTGTCCTTAAGAAGAACATAAGTGTGGATATAACTAAAGAAGACATAAGTCAGTAAACGAATAAAACTTACTAACGTTATCTGACTAGAAAGTAAGAAGCTAAAAAGTCGTCGAAAGCGTGGCTCCAGTCCCTAGTTCCTGCTCTGTATGAAGACAATACCCAGCCCTTTTCAGCCGACTTTTCAGACGAGGAACAGTGAAAATATGAAGGAAGCTGAGGTTAGAGCCGCCAGGAAATTAGATTAATAGATTTAAGTTGAGTTAAACGAGGACAAGGAGAGGACGCAGAGGAGAGAGTCAAACCTGTACGCCTTCTTGATTTCGTCCGGAGTCGCTCCTTTCTCCAGCCCCAGGACTTTGTAGAGACTGTCCCCAGCCGTGGACATCTTTCTCTGCGGTCTGTTCGGATCCTCCATGATTTGAAAAAGGAATTACGAAAATACAAACTTCTGAAAAAAAGAAGGAAAAACAGGATACATTGCTGAGAAAATAGAGATGGGTAAATCTACACTGACAGAGGTTTAGAAAAGTATAGATTCTTATGAAAAAATATCAATACATTAAGTTAAAATTGAATAAAATGTTACTGGTCAATTGTTTGTTTTTTCTTTATCTGCACATATATTTAATTTTTCATTTTTAGGTGGATTGGAGCAAGGATAAGGAAAATCTACCTAAAAACTACTAACCCTTTAGTTTAGATTTGTTGAAACATGATCTGAAACAAAAAAAAGCAACAAAAACTTGACTAAAAGCAACAAAAATGCAATTAAAAGTGACAAAAACGCAATTAAAAGTGGCAAAAAAACAATCAAAACTATAAGCAAGAAAAACATGACCTTAACCAAAAACAATGCAACAAAAATGCAACTAAAAATGAAACAAAAAGACAAAAAAAAAAGTGACTGAAAGTGGCAAAAACGCAACTAAAAGTGACAACAAAGCAAGCCCCAGGAGGAAGGTTGTGGGTCAGACTCCTGAGCGTGCACATTCTCAAACAGAAACCAATCAAATAAAAATGTGAATGAACGAGTGTTGAGTGTAAGCAGGACTGTCGGGCGTGTTGTGTACTCTGAAACACACACCGGAATCAACCGCAATGACAGCGAGGTTATGTAAATATGTTTAGGGAGGGATCCGTTCAGGAGAAGTGTTGGTCCATCTTCATTTTCATCAGTTTATTGTTTACTATAGTTTTGCATTTGTGAAGTTGCAGTTTGTGAAGAAATTTAGAAAAATAAGTGTCTTAAATTACAGGAAGTGATTGAGATCTAAAACAGAATCCCTCCCTCTGTGACGTCATCAAAAAGCGACGTGCCATGGAAAACACAAATATAATTGTCATTCAACAAAATAAAGTTGTTATTGGGTATTATTATTTGTAAAATCATACCTATTGTGTCATTTATGTGGGTTTTCACACTTATTTTCAAAATGGTTGCTAGGAAACAGCTCTATGTCATATTAGCTGCCCATGACCATGATAAATGCAAAATGTTTAGTACAGTAAATTCTTAAATATAATCATGTTCACTACGTTTTAGTGAAATGTGCAGTCTAATCTGTCATATAGACTTTAAGGGAGCGCCCAGCCACTCGGCAGAGGACACTCATTTCGACGCCTGTGTCCGCGATCTTGTCCTTTCGGTCATTACCCAAAGCTCATGAACGTAGATTGACTTTAAATCGAGATCTTTGCCTTTCGACTCAGCTCTTTCTTCACGACAACAGTCTGACACAGCGACCACATCACTGCAGACGCTGCACCGATCTGTCATCCTTCACTCTGAACAAGACCCCGAGACCCTTGAACTCCTCCACTTCCATCTTTGTTCGCACAGGATAATTATTCCACACATCCACAGTTTTGTTGTGATTTTTTGAAGTTCTCAACTGTTATTATTAATGAGTTTAGTCGGTTAAGTCAGTGTCGTTTTTTACCACTTATTTTCACTTCTATAATGGTCACGATTTCAAAACAGAAAAGGAAACAAAACGAAACACATAAACACAATAGTTATAACTATTAAAACAATCATAGTCGTATATTTTGATAATCGTTTTCTGGATTACACAGGCTCTAAAACACATGCCAAGAGACGTTTTATCACAAATACAGGGGCACTAGTAAAAATCAAATGTAAAAAAAGAATAAATCCTTTCAGAATTTCATCAATAATACACTTATTGTAAATATTTGTAAATATTCTCTACCCTAAAGCCTTCGATCAACATATTTCCACCTTCATTTGGTTTAGGTCTGCAACTAAGAATTATTTTGGTAATTGATTAGTCCAGCAATTATTCCTTTGATTGATCGATTAGTTGTTAGAGCGTGAAACCCTTGAATAAGACAATTTTATTCAATTTTACCCAGATAAAGTGAAGGCATTTAATGACATCCTGATGGAGAATATTTATAGATGAACATGAATTTTTTTTTAAATCAAAAACACACAATGTACATGTTTCCTGTGTGTTTTTTGTATCATTCCTGTTCTGTTTGAGAAATAATCCTCTACTTTTGTACAGAGAACGTTTTAGAGTCTGTGTATAGACCAGTTTACCAGTTTACTTGATTGTTTAGTTGACAACCAGTTCTATAATCGATTCATCGATTAACTTGTTGCAGCCTTAATTTGGTTCAACAAGTTAAAGATGCAATATAAACAATTGTTTAACTAGTCAACCACTAAAATAATTGTTAGTTGCAGAAACTACAATCTTTTACGTTAATTTCTCTAAAGTTATTTATTAATGAGAACAAATCATGAAAACATGCAACAAAACTTGGGCTACTGTAAAAAATATTTTTTAAATAGCATATAAATGGATTTATAGTCTGTAAATAATATCCATATATTAAAAAGAAAGCATAATCTGATAATATGGTGACAAAACTAAAGCAAAAAATGACCAAATTGAAAAACAAAATCCAATGTAAATTTTGAGTTGTTGTAAATTTGTTGTAAATTTGAGATTAAGACAAACCCCTTGTAAATGTTGAATGAATGAAAACAATAAAACTAATAAGATAATACCAATATTTAACGCTGTTGTGTCGTTTCTTGAATCTTAAGGTCAACAAACTGCTAAGTGACAGAGCTAACTTTAGCCACAACATGAGGCTGAAGTTAGCTACTACAACTTTTACAGAATAAACAGACGCTTTTTACGTACTTGATGATTAATGCCCGGCTTCGTGGTTAAATTACACAGTCCAGAAGTTGTCCGCAGTTTGTTCTAAAGTCTTCTCCATTTGTTCAATTGTGAAAAAATCTGATTAAAAAGTTGACTTCATCTCCAAAAGTTTCCAGCGGCAGAGAAGCAGGAAGTAACGCGATGACGTCTTGTGATCGCGGGGCGTGGCGTGCTACGTTTGTGGGAAATGGAAATCCAGCTTTATCAAGTTAATAATTATCATTTCATGTTTTGTTTTGTTTTTTTATTATTATTATTATTATTATTATGTTATAAATACTATTGATGTTGCTGAAATATTATGCATTGTTCAGGAATTGTTAACTACCTTTGATCACCCTTAGGGTTGTGCAATTAAACACATTTGTAATAGTAAATTATTCTTTTTCTTTTTTTCAAACTGCTAAAAAATACATAAAACTCATATCAGGACCAGACAGCAATTTTTTTTAAATTAAAACTAATAAAAAATGCAACAATACAAATGCAAGTCCCAATTAGTCAAATTGTTCCTTTTCAAATTAAATCCAACTATAATTTTTTTTTAATTTTTTGAATGTCTGTCGATATTCAATCCATTCTGTGATTTCAATAATTCAAGTGCTGAAACGTTTTAATCGAAAATACAATTAATTAATTTCTGTTTAGAATGCTTTGTGTGATTGTTCTGCCCGTCAAAACCTGGAGTAAAGCTATTGTTCTAATCTACCAAAGCTTTATAAACAAATGTCACTATTACCATAACTAATACAATACATTCGGTTTCGGGTGGTTAAATTTTGACAGTGTAGAAGTAATTGTTTAAAATAATTGTGATTCAAATTAGGAGCCAAATTATCCTGATCAATATTTTTTTGCCATAATTGAGCAGCCCTACTTTTCATTGGTATTTTACATTTATAATTTGAATTATTGCAGAGACTAGTGGCGCTTCATAGTCAAACTTTTGCTCCCATTATTTTAGTCATTAGAGCATTATTGATCAGTAAATGCAATAAGTGACAACTATATTCAATAAATTGCATTGAATAAATTCAAATATGGATCATTTGTGCCACCACAGTTTAAAACTCTAAACACTGGAATGAATATGCAGTCTATGGAGATTAATTTAGCTCTGGTTAAAGTTCGCAGTGGGCTTTTAGGAGCAAGAGGATATTCAACCTGGAAAACCTCTCCTGCTTCACCTGTGCCCAGTGGTGGACGTACGCCACAACTGCCTTGGGCCCCCAACCTGAAGGGGCCCCCAATAAGATGGCCTTCTCGATTATCATTGACACAAGGTTCGAAGGTGCAGTGCACCTTTAAACAAGAAAAAGATTGTCTGAGATTGTCAAATGCATTAAGTCTGCTCAAGCCACCCTCCTTTTTTCATTCATTCATTCATTCATTCATCAAAAAAGCGAAATAATAAATAAACATTGTAAAATTAAAAATAAATATAATGTATTTAAATCAGCTGAACATGTGTTAAATGCACCAACAAATGAGAAAATTGACTGATTTCTCCAATACTCTTCCGGTGATGGACCCCCAAACCCCCCTGTTTAAAGCTGTTCAGAACATGTAGCTGTTGCACATGTGAATTAGAGTTTTGCAATAGTTCACGCACCACCCCAAACAGAAAAAATAAAATAAGATAAAATACAAGCTTCCTTTCAAGAACAATTCAAAAGAAAGAATCGAAACATCGTTGTAGAAAGTCCCACTTGATGACGAGGGGCCTTATTATTGCCTTGGGCCTGCGAATTCCTAGGTCCGCCACTGCTTGCACCTTTTAATCCATGCAACGTTTCCTGCAGGAGTCACGATAAAAACTACAATAGAGAAAAATCGAATTTATTTAAGTAATTTATTTGAATCAATAAGTGCTTGAGTAAATGTAACTTGAGCACAGTCCACCTAAGCACTTATTGATTCAAATAAATTACTTAAATAAATTCGATTTTTCTCTATTGTAAAGGGAGATAAGTTCAGCGTACAAATGATTTTATTAGAATGACACAAAACGAAATCTAAAACAGAAAGTTACATTATTGATATGACTTTATGACACTATGAATTCACTTTATTCCGGAAGTTGCCGTACGCGCTGCCGTCTTGTTTCTGTTGTATTAGTTTACATCGAGCAGACAAGCCCAACAGAAAATAAGTTCTACTCGACTAAAAAGCCGTTTTCAGGCCTCAGGAAATCGGTGCGTTGTTGACTTGTTGTTGCTCGTGTTCATTAAACATTTTACACAAATGAACCTACTTTATGTAACATTTTAGCGGCGAGACTTTTCCCTCGTTCGTCATTAGCTTTAACGGAGTTCTCGTCAAACGGAAGTGCGTTTACAACAGAAGTGCGTATCTGTGGCAAAAAACGGCAAAAGTGGGCGGGGCAGAATAAGGTCAATAAGGAAATGTAGAAATGTGTCTTCAATCGTTAGCACCGGAGTCAGGAGCAACGACCTTTGTCCAAGTCACTCACACCCATTCTCTCTCCTGCAAACTTACTCCAGGACTTCTGAAGTTTGGTTTTACGTTGCACACCTTTTTATACGACAAAACAAGTTGGACTTTTTATAAGAACGAGTTTATCTTTGGATCACTGTCAACTACATTGGTTTGTCTGTCATTCGTTCAGTCTTTTGCGTCCTGCAGGAGAGAGAGAACTGCGTGACTGAGAATACAATCATGACTGACAGAGAATCATAACATTACAGTATTTTAACCAGTAACTGATATTGATTTACAAAAATGTAATAATCAATAAGATTAGAGGCTTTGGGCTCAAGCATTTCCTGCGATCCAGAATACACACTTCCTTTACGAAGAGATTAAAAAAGCCAGAGTCCTGTGCTGTCAGATTTTCAGTGTGCCGTGGAACACTAGTGTGCCCTTAAAAAATGCCAGATGTCATGGATTTCATTATTATTTCGGAGTGTCTTGAGCAACGAAAAAGAAAGCCAAACAATCATCACTGCAAAGTCTAAAGGACCAGACTAGGTGGCGTTTGCAAGGACAATATTTGCTAAATTAAAAAACACTTTTTTTCCCTAAATAGTGTGATTTGCAGTTCATATTTCACTAGGTGGTGTGCCGTGGAAACTTTTCAACAAGAAGAGTGTGCCGTGGTTTAAATAAGAAAAAAAAACACTGCACTAGCTTTTTCAAGCTGCGTCACACTCTTTAGGTTTAAAAGATGCCACGGCACACCACCTACAACAAAAACATGACCAATTCAGACCATTTAGTTAATCGAATATGGCATATAATGAGCCAAATCATGCTTGTGCTACTGTCTGGTGCTTTAAATTTGGCAATAGTGGTGGTTTTACATTATTTTTTGGTGCAGAAGTCTCACAGGAAACTCCAAAAAGATAAATTAGTTATTTACATCCGCATTTGTGAACCTGTTAACTCAAATTGGATATTCTTTCAAGGGACACCTAGCAAAACTTCAAGGTGCACTAGTGTTCCCCGGCGACTGGTTGAAAAACACTGCTCTAGTGAACTGTCTCCGCGGTGAAGGGGCTCTGCAGAGAAACTCAAAGAAAACCCACCCAAACACAAGGAGAGCATGCATCCACACAGTCTTTACTTCGGGATGAGAGCTACTGAGGAAGAGAGAGACCCGAACCCAAAGCCGGCGAACAGCGGCTGAGTGAAGTTCGTGTGGAACGTGTGAAGGTGAACCGGCCGACCCTCCAGGACCCTGTAGAACGAGAGAAACCCTGCGTCCGAATCGAGGAAAACAGCCACTGTCCCAAAAGCGTCCGAGGAGGGGACGTCCAGATACTCCTCCTGCTTGTTCCCGCAAACGGAGAGCCGACCGTGCGAGCACCAGATCCTCCAGGACAGGCAGTTCTGTCCAAACAAGATGCCCGTATCGCGGCCTTTTCGTGGCAGGTCTTTGTAGCTCACAGCGATGCCGACCGCGCCGTTCCACTCCACCTCCCAGTAGTGACGCCCTGTCAGAGCCTGGGAGCAGAGCACCTGGGGGTACCAGTCGAACCGGGCCTCGTGGTCCGGGTACGGCTGCTCCTTCTTCACAAAGATCGCTGTCAGGAGGTCGTCCGAGAGCTCCAGTTTTCTGTACGCGGTGTTCACGTCCAGAGTCAGATCACAAAAGTCTAAACGAGACAGGAGTTAATTTAAAGGAAAAATATTCATATTTTCATATTGTTATTAGTCTTTAAACATGAGCGCCTTAAATTTGCCATCTCATATTTTAAAACAAAAAAAAAGTCTCCTATTCCTTTGACCTGTGTTATCAGTCGCTGTGAAATGACACGGACTGCATCCAGCCAACAGATGGCGCCAAAGCTGCACAATAGTGACGTCATTGTCCGGATTTGCTGCAGCAGTTATCCTGTTTAGAGGCTCATGATTTAAGGACTATAAACAGTGGAATATTCTCTGATAAGTGACGTGCAAAGTCTGAAAATATGTCCCAAAAATCTCGGATGTTCAGCAGGAAGTGTGTTTGACGCTCGGAGAGAGAGGATTCCTCAAATCAGCGTGAATGCAACTGAATGCTACTTCAGGTGTGTTTTTGATGACGGAACATTGTTAGACCAGGGTATAAAGCTCAAAAAAGTCACTGTAGCAGAATATGTGTCCTTTAATTTACTAAACTACTGCATAGAATTATCTTGGTATTTAAGCTCGCTAAATAATTAATCCCACACAAAAACTGCAAAATATATCATTTGAACTCAGCACATTGCTTTTGTAAGACATGAAATGAAAGTGAAGGGTTGTACTTACATTTCTCTAGGCCTGGTTTTAAAAACTTTTCCCCACATGGTGCTCACCTGAAAGCACACAGTTACACAGTGTCAAGTTTAAAGTCTATACACATAGACTATACACGACACATTTCACTAAAATTAAGTGAACATGATTACATTTAAGATTTTACTAAACATTTTGCCTATTTGTCCCCAGTTTGACTGTTGTGTAATGTTTATAATGTCACTTCCTGGTTGGACATGTGCACAAATATGACATAGTTACAGGTAATTCCACAACTGTTACCACAGCAACCAGACTGTAAACATGGGCCAAAATCTCTATAAATTACACAATAGTTATGATTTGACAAATAATAACACCTGATAACACATTTATTTTGTTGAATGACCATTAAAACTGTCCGAAAAATGTGTCGGTTGTGTGTAAAATTGTCGCTTTTTGATGACATCACAGAGGGATTACGCTTTAGAATTCAGCTCTACTTCCTGTAGTTTCACGTTTATTTTTCAAAATTTCTTCCCAAACTGCAACTTGACAAATGTTGAACATGATACATGTTCACCATAGATGCTATTCCTCCAAACTAAGTCAGAATTAGAATATATCATGAGAACCTGAACGTAGACTTTAAGTAAGTTCACTTAAAAGAGTCCATCGTTCAGAGTCCACGGGTCCGTACCTGAGGCGGCTCGGACTTCCCTGCAGATTCCTCTCCACAGACGTCAGCAGATTTACGCTGGGGAGCCCTGGGTGGTTGTAGGTCAGATCCAGCTCTGTCAGATGAGAGTTGAGCTTCAGAGCGTCACCGAGGACAGAGAAGCCCGTCTCAGAGACCATGCACCCGGACAGCCTGCACACAAACACCCCTGAGGTCTGGATCTAAAGGGCAGGACCAGTGGCACAAAGGAACTGAGTACAAAAGGAAAAGTACTGTGCTTAAAGTGCGTATGACAGGTTTTTATGATCTTCTAATTTTGACTTTATTCAATGTATTAATACCTCTTGTAAACATAAATTATAGTTTTGCACCAATCAGGTCGCTGTTTGTGGGGAAAAGTTGAAAAATCAAATGATGAAAATTACAGGAAGTAAACAAACTGATGACATCACACTGGGGAGACAAAGGTCATGCATAATTTACAAAAAAGAAACATTTTTTGACCCTTTAAACATTAATTAATAATAAAGGTGTTTGCATGTATTTTGATTTGTAAAATTTAAAAAATCTGTGTCATTAAATGAGTTTTGGCCCAGTGTACAGTGTGGTTGATATGGTCATTTCCTAGTGTGATGTCATCATTTACAACCAGGAAGTAAAACAAAAAAACAAAAATAAACCGTGATAAAATTTGTCAAGTATTTTAACACAATTTTTAATGTATTTATCTTAACTGTATTTTTGTCAAATGAGTCGTCCAACCTGTCAGAGGCACTTTAAGTACATTTTTGAGGTATCCGTACTTTTACTTTTTAAAGTTGATACTTCTAACGTTAAGCATGCATCTGTACTTTCTGGTCCACTACATTTTTGAACTGGACTGAAAAGTAAAAGTATATTTTCCTCAAGGTTTTAGCCCTGCTGAAAAGGTTTTTAGGGGGTTTATTTTTAGCACATTTATGGCGACATCTTGCGTCTCGTTTTTTTTTCATGTAGTTCCCCCTGAACAAAAAACAAAAAAGCCTCTATAGAGAAAAATAACCTGGAAAGTTGCCTATAACGACCAAAACTCAACAGAACAATTCAATCAAGATTAC
This sequence comes from Rhinogobius similis, assembly GCA_019453435.1. Classification (NCBI taxonomy): domain Eukaryota; kingdom Metazoa; phylum Chordata; class Actinopteri; order Gobiiformes; family Gobiidae; genus Rhinogobius; species Rhinogobius similis. Next base: position 21,986,162 of record CM033638.1, read on the forward strand.
AATTTGATGCTTTAATACAGAGGGGGGCAAACTAAGGCCCGGGGGCCACATGCAGCCCTTTGGCATTTTGATCCGGCCCACAAAGCATTTAATAAAAACATGTACGTGATATGTGTGGTGCATTTGTCATGTTATAGTTGTCTGAGGCTGCAGTTGTTCATTTAAGATCAGTTTTGAGAAAAGCCACCACAAGAATGACACCAAACTTTGATGAATTGGATAAAAAGAGTGACCAACAGCAGTGTTCCAACTAAAATAAATAAAGGTGATGATTTTTGCTATTCTGTTGTAGTTTTTGTGTATTTTATGCATTAAGTCTATGTGTAATAATGTGTAATATACTGTAGTTAACAACATCCAAAACTGTTAATGGTCTGACCCTCAGGCAAGTGTGTGGCCCTTGAGTCAAAAAGTTTGCCCAGACCTGCTTCAATTTGTTCTCCAAACCAAAAATAATTACTTTTACTTTTTACTCTTCAAGTGCATTTTTAAAGGAGTAGACTTTCAAATGTGACACTTTTTTTTCTGCTGTATCTGTGATTTTCCTTGAGTAACAAAGTGGAGTCCTTCATCCCCTGCTCTGGACTGATCCCTGCAGAGCGGCGCTGACCTGAGCGACTGCAGCCTGCATTGTGGACTCCTCAGACCCTCGGACAGCCGCGTCACTCCTGCGTCCGTCAGGTCGTTGTTACTGAGGTCCAGGTGCCTGAGGCTGGAGCCAGACAGGACCGAGGACAGGGGCCCACAGCCGCCCTCCGACAGGCAACAGCACTGCAGCCTGGAAGACATATCGAACACATGGACGTCAGTCTTATAGCTGGAGATCTTTAGTCGAATATTGGTCGATCTTTAGGTATCTGTGCTTTACTTAAGTTGTTTTTACAGTGGATTCTTTTACTTCATGACATTTGAGACCAACTATCTGTACTTTTTACTCCACAACATTTCTTTAAACGGACTGAAAAGAAGAAAGAACTTTTCATTTTGTTTGAGGGTTATTTTAAGCTTGTTGATGGTGATATTCTGCCTGAAGGTTTTGCGTTCAAGCTCATCAACAAACAACCAAATTTACACATAAAATTCTCTACAAAAATTAAGAAATTAATTCGAATTCACCTTTGTTGACCAAAATTAAGATCAATTCTTTACCAAATTACGACATTTAATACATAAAACTGGTCTCATAATCTGCATGAAATACTTTTCTTTTTACTCAAAGTACATTTCCAAACAGTTACTTCAACACGTTTACTTAAGTCGATTTTTTACTTTTTCTTGAATAATATTTTGTACACTTATCCACGGGCGTAAAATACGGGGGGGATAGGGGGGTTACAACCCCCCCAATATTTTGATCTAGTACATTCAACCCCCCCAATATTTCAGACCATTTTTAATACTAAATCATATACTATATGTTATTTGTTAAAAAGAAATCTCCAGGAGTAGTTAAAACAATTAAATCAACAACAAAAACATTACTTTTTGACTAGGCACCCCCCTCTCAGCTGTAGGCGTGGTATCGCCCACACGGAGGCCGCGCTCTCTCACCCCTCCCTCTCCTGTCTCTGTCAGTGCGGCGTATGTCTGTCGTCAGTCAGTTTAACAAGTTGATAGTTTTGACCATGTTTTGACTGCTATGAGGTGAGGGCGTAGTGCTTCACTGAGTCAAAGGACTTCACAATATTCTCTCGCATTTGGAGACCAATGTTGCAACAGCGTTTGGCGTTCACAAAATACACTTTTATCAAACTAGAATTCTACAGTGACACACACCTCTCCTCGCCTGTAGAGGCGCTGCATAACAGAATTGCACAGTGAAACATCGAGGAAGAGACTCGACTTCTCCGTTGGCCTGGTTGGCTTCTGCATGATCCGCGTCACAGCTAAACAAATACGAAGCGGCTGCAGCGTTGTTGGACTTTATATAGTTTTTGTTTTTATGGATCTATCCCAAGACCAACCCCACATGTGTGGGCTCAGTGTGAGCGACAGCCGAAATGTCGGAGCGCGGACAATGTACTTTCATTGTGAGGCGAAGAGATGAGTGAGACGAAAATGAGTAAGTAGTTGAGTAGTATATTAACTAAATAAGTGCTCTGAAAGTTTGTCTATGTCATCTGCGCGTGTAGACTAGTTGTACAGCTTAATAATGGATGAATATAGACTTTTTTTCCACATCTAAGCCAGCAATAGGTTACTTTTGGTTTTTTGGGTTTATTTAGCCGTACAACTTTTTATGTTATGTAAATAAACCCTGAAAACTGTGATCTATGTTCATCATCATGTGATCATAATCTGGCGTTTTCCTGCTTCTTGGCATGTTCCGCCTGTCATTTATCCCGTTATCGATCTCAAACCAGGAGTTTGTTTTGATTCCGAGCCTCACGTGCGTCATAGCGCGTCGTGGATCATTAGATTTGGTTTCGCTCTTTGTTTAGGATCAGCGTTTGCTTGGGCATTTACAATTACCCAAACGAACCAAACTATCGAGGCAATCGAATCCTGTTTCGGCTGTGAGTTTATGTTGAGTTGTTATTGTCCGACTCGGACCGCGTCTGTGGGATGTTGATGGTGCGCGCTGTGGTGTAGTAGAGCTGTTCCAACCGCACTGTGGTAACACTTTCTGCGTACGGTCCATGAGATAGATCAGTGGTCCACAACCTTTTTATCACCGCGGACCGGTCAAGGCTTGACAATTTTACTGCGGCCCGGTAGGGGAGGGGCGATTATCATAATAAACGTGAATCCACTGTGTACCTGTTTTTTCTTGAAAAATAGTCCAGGGGCTTATCTTTTAATCCAGGGTGCTTGGTCTCTAGGAGGCGAAGCAGCTTTGAAGGCTTCATTGCCTCATTAGAGTCGTAGGATTCATGTAGGATTCCTCGTATTGTCTTGTTTTTACTCATTTTGTTGCTTGTGGGTTAAATTTTAGCTCAAATGACCGAGATGTAACCATCATCGGGCCAAAAATTCAAGCCCGACCCGCCGAGCCCGCGCGTATGCATCTGTCCGAGCCGGAAGTCATTTGCTGCAAGATTCAACCCGACCCGGACCGCGCGGATACTGTCCGAACCCGACCCGGGTCCGCGCACGTGTAGAACCGGAGTTACGTAAACTGAGTTCCTGCAGAGTTTTATTGGCAGAATAAGCGCCTGACAGGGCTTCAAGTGTTTAGTGTTCTACCTGCACCAACGGGACGCGCCTGTTCCTCCGCTGACGCCGGCCCACATGAGCTCTCCCCTCGCTCCTTTCGTCTCTCTCTCTCTCCTCCGCTGCTCTTTCTCTCTCTCTCTCTCTCCTCCGCTCGTGTAGCAGCCGCGCTTTCATTAACGTCTTTTCTCACGTCACATATTTTAACCACTTTATTCGAGGATGAGGAGGAGCAAAACAGCACTGGCTGCTCACGCGCACTTCGCCGTGGAGCGCATGTTACGCACGTATGCGTCTCTGCCCCCTGGGCCGCCGACTCAGCCCGACAGCAGAGCGAAAAATGTGGACCAAACCGGCCCAATTGCGGGCGGCCCGGTCTAAATTGATTCGCGGACCGGTACCGGTCCGCGGCCCGGGACCACTGAGATAGATGACATGGAAAGGAATATGTTTTGTCCGATACACAGCCATTTGCCTGTAGCCTCTCGACCCCCCCAAAGTTGAAGCCAAAGTTACGCCCTTGCACTTATCTGTACATTTTTACAGATAAATCCATTTGTTTTTCTGCATAAATATTTGTAACTGCGTAATCTCCTGTGTTCTCGTGGTCTTGACACTGCACTTTTTACACAAATACATGGTCAAGTCAACGAGATACTTAATAGTTTAGAGCTTTTACCAGCGTCCCGTCCCCCTTTAGTCGACTAATTCCTTAATTTTCAACCAGTCGCCGGGGAACACTAGTGCGCCTTGAAGTTTTTCCAGGCGTGCCTTGAAAAATGTCCAATTTGAGTCAACAGGTTCACAAATGCGAATGTAAATAACTAGATTTATCTGTCCTGAGTAACTTCTGCATGCAAAAATAATGTAAAACCACCACTATTGCCAAATTTAAAGCACCAGACAATAGCACAAACATGACTGGGCTCATTATATGCCATATTTTATTAGCTAAATTGTCTGAATCGGTCATGTTTTTGTTTTACGTGTTGTCTTTTAAACCTAAAAAGTGTGCCTCAGCTTGAAAAGGGTTGAAAAACACTGGACTAATTAATGCACAGGGCATGTCTTTAGTCGAACAAGAACATACAGCCCTATTGTTCTGTTCCTCAGCACTAAGTTTACATTTGAAACAATCAGAAATCACTGCAATGAACCTCACTTCAGAGTCTCCAGGGAGCAGTGAGGACTCTGCAGCCCGGCACTCAGCAGCTGGACTCCGGAGTTGGTCAGACGGTTGTGGCTCAGATCCAGCTCTTTCAGACACGACGACTCTCCGGCCAGGACTTTAGACAGAGCAGCACAAGCTTCTACTCCCAGACCAGAGGCAGTCAGTCTGCGGAGAAGATGGAGATGTTAAAACATGTTCGAAAGGGTTAACTGTGGTTCTGTGTGCAGAAAAGGCTCTACTAAAGAGTCTGAAGTTTGTGATTTCACTTCCTGGTTGGACATGAGCAGCAGATGTAGAGCTATTTCCATAACTGCTAATATACCTTAACCAAAGGCCAAAACTCTATGTATCTAATTTACACAATAGTAATAAGTATAAATATATGCAAACACCTAAGAATGTTAAAACTGTCCAAAAAATGTGCTCCTTGGGTGTAAATTGTACGTTTTTCGATGGAATTTTCTGTTGATGACAAAGGTTTATTAGAACTCAGAACTTCTTCCTGTATTTTTCACTTTCTGTTTCAACCTTTTTCCCCAAACTGCCACTTGATAAATGATAAATATTATATCTCAGCAACCAAAGTCATATTTAGAAAAACTTGAAAACCTGTTGGAAGCATTGTCCTTGTGTAAATAAAAGTCTGATCCACAACATATCGCTGTATTCACCTTATTCCGGAAGTTGCCGTACGCGCCGCCGTCTTGTTTCCGTTGTATTAGTTTACATGGGGCAGACAAGTGCAACAGAAAATAAATTCTACTCGGACTAAAAAGCCGTTTTCAGACTGCCCAGGAAATCGGTGCAGTGTGACGTGTTGTTGCTCGTGTTCATTAAACATTTTACACAAATCAACCTACTTTATGTAACATTTTAGCGGAGAGACTTTTCCCTCGTTCGTCATTAGCTTTAACGGAGTTCTCGTCAAATGGAAGTGCGTTTACAACAAAAGTGCGCATCTGTGGCAAAAAACGGCAAAAGTGGGCGGGGCAAAATAAGGTGAATATTCGAGAGGTAAACAGAGGACACTCACATGGCCTTGTTGGAGGCTTTGACGATGGGCATCAGCCTCAGCAGGACGTCCTGTGAAGCACAGAACTTCTTCAGGTCAAACATGGGGAGCTCTTTCTCTGAGTACAGCACGATGAAGACCAGCGCAGACCACTGGGCCGGAGACATGCGTTTGTAGAACTGGCCCGTCCTGAAGTTACGTTCGACCAGTTCGAACAGGCTCCAGTCGTTCAGCTCGTTCAGACCGTGGAGCAGGTTCAGGGCTTTCTCCGTAGAATCGCAATCATTCAGCTTTAATTTGATGTACACCGCTGTCTCCTCTACAGGGCCCCCTGTCAGTGGGATCAGACCCTGCAGAAGGCGCTGGTTGGCCGGCAGAGACAGCCCCAGGAGGAAGCGCAGGAACAGGTCCCAGTGTCCATTTGGACTCTGTAAAGCCCAGTCCACAGCGCACTCGTAGAAGAGCTGCCTGGAGTCTTTAGGGTGATGGGTTTGTTCTTGGCGCAGCAGGTTTCGTGAAGTGTTGACGAACGTCTGATGGACATAAAAAGCCGCCAGGAACTCCTGCACGCTCAGATGGATGAAGCAGTAGACCCTGTCCTGGTACAGGCCCGGCTCTTCTCTGAAGACCTGTGTGAACACTCCGGAGTAACAGGCCGCTTCAGCAGCGTCCAGCCCACACTCGCTCAGGTCGCACTCGTAGAAGATCAGGTTTCCTTTCTCCAGCTGCTCAAAGGCCAGTTTTCCCAGAGACAGCACCATCTCCCTGGTCTCTGGAGTCCAGTGAAGGTCTGTCTCAGAGCGACCGTCGTACTTTTGACTCTTGACTTTGGCCTGGACCACCAGGAAGTGGATGTACATCTGTGTGAGAGTCCGGGGCAGCTCTGGTTCCTCTGTTTGTTCCAGAAGCTTCTGTATAACTGTGGAGAGGATCCAGCAGAAGACCGGGATGTGGCACATGATGTGGAGGCTGCGGACGCTATTGATGTGGGAGATGATGGCTGTGGCCTGCAGCTCATCTCTGAACCTCTTCCAGAAGTACTGCTCCTTCTGTGGGTCAGTGAACCCTCTGACCTCTGTCGCCATGGAGACACACTCAGCAGGGATCTGATTGGCCGCCGCGGGGCGCGTGGTTATCCAGAGGCGAGCGGAGGGAAGCAGGCTCCCCCTGATGAGGTTCACCAGCAGCACGTTCACTGAGGCGGACTCTGTGGGGTCGCACAGGACCCTGGTTTGGCTGAAGTCCAGAGGAAGTCTGCATTCGTCCAGACCGTCAAAGATGAAGAGCACCGGGAGCTGATCTAACCTGCAGATACCTTTGGATGGACTGAAGAAGTGGTGCAGCAGCTCCACCAGGCTGAACGGTGTGTCTCTGAGCACATTGAGCGCTCTGAACGTGAACGGGAACAACAGCTGGAACTCCTGGTTGGTCCTGCCTTCAGCCCAGTCCAGACTGAACTTCTGAGTCAGCACCGTTTTCCCCACGCCAGCCACGCCCTTCGTCAGCACCGTCCTGACTGGTCCATGGGTCTTTATCCATTCTGCTTGGCTTGGTCCCAGTCTGTGGGCGGGGTCTTTAAAGATGTCTTCACCTCTTATTGTCGTTTCTGGTGTTGACAGTTTCCTGGACACGTTCTCCAGGTGTCTGACCTCATGTTCCTGGTTGACCTCTGAGGCCCCGCCCTCTATGATGTGAAGCTCTGTGTAGATCTGGTTCAGGGGGGCGGCGTTTCCAGCTTTAGCCACGCCCTCAAACACTCGGCTGAATCTCTGCTGCAGACTGGACTTCAGCTTCCTCTGACAGACGCCCGAATGACTGCCTGAGGACACACAGCAAACACGCTCAGGTAATTTGTCTAAACAAGTGGCTTTCAACCTGTACAGGGTTTGTCGATCCGTGTTAGGTTTGGGTTAGTCCTCATTTCACTAGTTTAGTCTAAGGCTGAACTCAAAATCAGTTATACATGAGTTAGACATGTTTACTGTAGATAAACATAAAGTAACTGTGAATCTATTCATGGCACAATGAAATTCCAATGCATTTTGTTATTGTACATAATAAAAACCTAATTTTAGTAAACTTTTAAGACCAGTTTTAAGGGATATCCACATATCAGGACACTGACATCAAGCTCAGTGTATCAGATGTTTTTTATCGTGTGATGCGTAAGGATTGCCTCCAATTAACACAAGTGAACCTGGAAGGGGGGGTGCACGGTGGCAGAGCGGTTAGAGCTTCTGCCTCTCAATAAGGAGATCGTGGGTTCGAATCCCGCACCACCCCAACATCGTGGTTTTGAATTCTGAACCACCCTAACATCACACGATCTCTCTGAGTGGAGTCTGCATGTCCTCCTCGTGTTACCGTGGGTTCTCTCCGGGTTCTCCGGCTTCCTCCCACCGTCCAAAGACATGACTGTACAGGTTAATTGACAACTCTAAATTGTCCCTAGTGAATGAATGTGAGAGTGAATGGTTGTCTGTCAATGTCCTTGTCCTCTGTGTCAGCCCTGCGACGAGTTGGCCACTGTCCAGGGTGTACCCCGCCTAAGGCCCAAAGTCACTGGGATAGGCTCCAGTCACCCGCGACCCCTAACGGGAATAAGCGGTAGAAAGTGAATGAACCTGGAAGGACCACCCAAGCACAGGCAATCAAAGTGCTGCTAGTTCAGGGTTGAGAAATAACACATTATTATTAGACGCAGACAGACACAGGGACCTCATTTTGGTACTCTTTGAGGGAAAACACAACATTTACTCACAACTCGTTCTTCTTAAAGACACATAAGTAGGAGATACATGCTTTACTGCGAGCCTTCTTGAGAGGTTTTTGTCTCCAGCGTAGGTGGTGTGTCACAGCTGGTCCAAATCTTCCTTTAATTAGTCCAACAAAGTTCATCATGTCGTCTTTAGTTTTATTCACAAATTGTTCTACTTAAAGACACATAAGTAGGAGATACATTCACCCGACATGTTTCGGCTGCTAAAGACCAATTAAAGATTTGGATCAGCTGTGACACACCTCCAGAGCTGGAGACAGTCCTGAAGAAGACTCGCAGTAAATCAAAGAATGTATCTCCTACTTATGTGTCTTTAAGAAGAACAATTTGTGAATAAAACTAAAGAAGACATGATGAACTTTGTTGGACAAAATTTATTAATTCATTTAATTTTCTACCGCTTATTCCCATTCCCGGGGTCGCGGGTGACTGGAGCCTATCCCAGTGACTTTGGGCCTTAGGCGGGGTACACACTGGACAGTGGCCAACTGGTCACAGGGCTGACACAGAGAGACAGAGACATGGACAGACAACCATTCACTCTCACATTCATTCACTAGGGACAATTTAGAGTTGTCAATTAACCTGAACACGTACATGTGTTTGGACAGTGGGAGGAAGCCGGAGAACCCGGAGAGAACCCACGGTAACACGGGGAGGACATGCAGACTCCACACAGAGAGATTGTGGGATGTTGTGGTGGTCCGTGATTATTGAGAGGCAGAAGCTCTAGCTGCTCTGCCACCGTGCACCCCTACAAAATTTACTCATTTACAGAAAACAAAAAAATAAGACAAACCTCTCCACACAAGGCTTCTTTATCTTTGGGGAGTTCCAGGCACTAGCGCAGTCCTGCCAGTAGACCTGCTCTAGATCTGGTTTGGAGGTACTCAAATAGTCTCTTCAGGTGGTAAACTAACTCGGGCTTTGACTAAAGCTGATCCCTGAGTCTATATTTCTGTGCTGGGTTCGTGTCTGTGACGTTTCTTACTGCTGTGAAGTCGATCCGCCAGCTCCTCCTGCTGCATGCTCCTCAGGACGTCCAGCGTGATGTTCAGGAAAGCCTCTCTCGTCCTCTCATCCTCGTCCTCTTCGTTCACCAGGCATTGTGGGTAATCTGAGGCCAGAACCCTGTGGAACCGCCGCAGTTCCTCTCGGACGAAACCGACGAGTTTCTTCTCCAGACGCTGAAGAAGAAAATATATATGTACAAGTTAAACCACCACAGAGACAGTTGTCAATGGAAGATAAATCAAAGAATCCGGTCCTGACCTCGAACACGGAGTGCAGTGTTTCATCTGGGCCCTGCTGCGAGACCCTGTCAACAGATTATATGAGAATTTACTTAGGGCTGGGTGATATGGATCAAAAATCATGTCTCGATATATTTTAACTGGAACCAGAAAACAAGACCACATCTTTGTGTCTTTGCACTGGCTTCCTGTTCCTTTTAGAGTTGATTTTAAGCTTTTATTGTTTGTTTGTAAAGCTTTGAATGGACTCGCCCCTCAATTACATCTCGGACCTCATCCAAATGCATCTCCCTGCGCACTCTGAGGTCTGAGGGCCAGCTGTCCACCAACTTTCGACATTCCCGACAATAAATGTCCTTTTATTGGCTATCCGACGCTCTGGAGCCAAAATATCTCCAAATAAACCACAACCCCCCCATGCTTGTTGTGGTTAGCACTAAAACGAGCAAACATGTGGACTGCTTGTTTAAAAAATGAGAATTATCGATATATATGATATGTCAAAATGTTTATCTTGTTTAAAAATATATAAATCTATCTTAAATATAGATATACAGATATATGTCAAGTGCCTATGACAGGTTGGACTACTCTTGTAACTAAAATATAGGTAAGATAAATATATTCAAAGTTTTGCTAAAAGTAATTATACATTACTGTATTTTTTTTTTTTTTTTGCTGTTTTTTTAGTTTTGTAATATCACTTCCTGGTTGTAAATGATGACATCACACTGGGAAATTACTTTGAACACTGGACTAAAACTCAGTGAATGTAACAGATTTTGTTTTGTCCGACAAATCAAAATATACGTGAACACTTTTATTTTGTTTAATTAATGTTTTAAGAGTAATTTAAGTTGTTGATTTTGCGCAAATTATGCAAAACCTGTGGATGGAGTGAGTCTCCCCGGTGTGATGTCATACATTTTTTACTTCCTGTAATTTCAAACTGATTTTTCAACTTTTCTCCACCAACTACAACTTGACCGGTTCAAAACAGGAATTTTTATGTACGATACGCATTAATACACCAAATAAAATCAAAATTAGAACTCACTGTGACCCTTTGTTGAAGTCCCAGTCTCTGCGGAGGGAGCCCGTCTTCTTGAGGGACACATAACTGCGTTCTCTTCGGTGGAAACAAGAAGAGCACGTTTAATGTGACAAAAAACCTCACGTGTGGAAAGAGTTCTGTCGGGAAAACGCCTCGTAACGTTGCGTCAAAGTGTGCAGCGTTCATAGGGAAATACTAAGAAACTGTGGTTGTCAGACGGCCCACTATTACCATGTATTTCAGGACTGTCCCACTGCTCAGAAATATTGGACTGGATTGAAGATTAGTTTTTGTTGTGTTTTTTTTTTCAATTTATTTCAATTTTTATGTTATTAAAAAAACAGAGAGAACAGATTAAACACTAAAAAAGACTAAACTGAAAGGAATTTAAATATTTTGAGTCTATATGTCAGGTCAGACGACACATTTGACTAAAATGTAGTGAACATGATTATATTTAAGATTTTACTATACATTTTGCCTGTTTGTCCCCAGTTTGACAGTTTTTGTAAAGTTTGTCACTTCCTGGTTGAACCTGTTACCTAGCAACCATTTTGAAAACCAAGGCCACAATCTCTATAAATGGCAAAATAGTTATAATTTGGCAAATAATAATACCTGATTACATGTTTTAGTGAAATGTGTCACGTAGACTTTAAGTAATGTTTGCTGACTTTAACTTCACTCACTCTGATTCTTTTTTAAAGTCCAGGTCTCTGTAGAGGGAGCTGGTCTTCTTGGGTTCAGGGTCACTTCTGTGGAAATAAGACAAGTGTTTTTAATGTGACAGTGTAATATTGTAACACGCTGACCTCGTGTCATTTCCACTGAATCAAGAATCACGTGTTTACGAAATAAATGCCATCACTATTTAAAGCTTTTCTGAATTAAAAAAAACAATAATTTCACCCCCTTTCATTGTTACTGACAGAGGAGACATTCAACTTTGGTCCAGTTTTAGTTTCATGTGATGTCACAATTCACTAAAACGTAGTGAAGATGATGATATTTAAGATTTTACTAAACATTTTGCCTGTTGTCCCCAGTTTGACAGTTTTCGTAAAGTTTAAAATGTCACTTCCTGGTTGGACGTGAGCACAAATATGACATTAGAGGTAATTCCACAACTGTTACCTAGCAACTGTTTAGAAAACAAGGGCCAAAATCCATATAAATTACACAAATCCATATAAATTACACAAAAGTTATGATTTGACAAATGTCTCTTTATTTTCAACTGTACGTCACTTTTTGATGACATCACAGAGGGATTCCATTTTAGAACTCAGCACTACTTCCTGTCATTTAAAAATGTTATTTTAAAAATTTTATTCACAAACTGCTTCTTCACAGATGTCAACCATGATAAATATTTGACACAGGTGCCCTCCCATCAAACTAAGTCAGTATTAGAGAAAACTGAGAACCTTCATGTAGACTTTAAGGGCTTAAAACAGTAAAAGACGTCTAAAATCAGAAGAGCGTCATCAGTTCAGCAGGAAGTGTGTTTGGCACTCGGAGGAAGAGGGTTTTCTAATGAATCTTCCACAAAACAGCGTGAATGAAGCTAAATGCAATCTGTTTTTGATGGCAGGACATTATTAGAACAGGGTTAAAAGCTCAAAAAAGTCACTATAGCAGAATATGTTCCCTTTAAAGACAATATCCACCATGAAAGTAAGATTAATATTAAAATAAATGTTTGTTTGTCATTTGGATGTTATGAGCAGTGCTGCGGTGCTTCTTACCGTGTCCTCGGTTTGGAAGGTTCATCCGAGCGGTCGCTCTTGATGGACGTGTAGGCGGAGTCACACTCGGAGCTGTGAACGACACACTTCACGTTACCCAGGCCTGTCTGTCTGAGGTTTGCATGTTCTGCCTGTGTCTGGGTGGATCGGTGACGCTCACGAATGATTCCACGTTTCACTCCCGGAGGACTGTTTGTGTCTAATTCTCAGCCTTTTTTCACAGTTGAAAAAGAAAAACGGAAGATTTACAGTGGAAGCTGCTGGAGAAGCTACTGTCCTCTAAGAAAATTATATTCTTTTCTTGTTAATAAAGATGCTATTTATTCTAAAATACTTTACAGAAGCAATTAACAAGCCATCCCTTCAAAAACAAGCCTAGACCATTTTTCTATTTGGAAAATGTATAAATATTACTTAATAGTTTTGTTTGATATAAAATCATTTGAAGGCTAGTTTTGATGTGTGTAAAAGTTTAAACAATTTAGACTTTTATTTGAGTACATAATATAATATTTTTAGGGTGCACGGTGGCAGAGCGGCTAGAGCTTCTGCCTCTCAATAAGGAGATCGTGGGTTCGAATCCCAGACCACCCCAACATCGTGGTTTCGAATTCCGAACCACCCTAACATCACACGCTCTCTCTGGGTGGAGTCTGCATGTCCTCCCCGTGTTACCGTGGGTTCTCTCCGGGTTCTCCGGCTTCCTCCCACCGTCCAAAGACATGACTGTGTAGGTTAATTGACAACTCTAAATTGTCCCTAGTGAATGAATGTGAGAGTGAATGGTTGTCTGTCCATGTCTCTGTCTCTCTGTGTTAGCCCTGCGACGAGTTGGCCACTGTCCAGGGTGTACCCCGCCTAAGGCCCAAAGTCACTGGGATAGGCTCCAGTCACCCGCGACCCCTAACAGGAATAAGCAGTAGAAAATGAATGAATGAATGAATGAATATAATATTTTTGTGGTAATTCTTTAGGTTTATTTGCATTTTGTGCGATACTTGAACTAAACGCAGATATTTACACATGACACATTATTCACCTTATTCCAGAAGTTGCCGTACGCGCCGCCGTCTTGTTTCCGTTGTATTAGTTTACACGGAGCAGACGAGCTCAACACAAAATAAGTTCTAGACGGACTAAAAAGCTGTTTTCAGGCCTCAGGAAATCGGTGTGTTGTAACTTGTTGTTGCTCGTGTTCTCGTCAAACAGAAGTGCGTTTACAACAAAAGTGTGTATCTGTGGCAAAAAAACGGCAAAAGTGGGCGGGGCCGAATAAGGTGAATAGCATGTTTAAGAAGGACTTTAGGGAAAATACATTTAATTTTGTCACAGAAACTAAACTAAACTAAACTTAAAGTGGTGTATTGTTCACTCACATTGCATATTTCTTAAAATTCAAGCCTCTCAACATGGAGCTGTCACTTTTCAGGGACAAACTGCGAGGATCCGGTTTATGTCCAGGCAATCCAGCTCCAACTCTGAAAGAAAGAAAGAAAGAAAGAACAACACAAGCATGAAATTGTAATATGTGCCATTTTTATCCCGGTGTCAAAAAGGAAAAAGAAAAAAAGTGTACGTTCTTGTAGAAGTGTGAAGAGGAACCAAATATTTTACTCAAGATTAAGGGCTGTAGTCGTTTCAATAAATTGTTGGTCGTCTAAAGCAGTGGTTCTTAAATTTTTTCAGTCGCGACCCCCAAAAATAACAATACTTCACATTCGCAATCCCCAAACACTAAAAATAGGCGACACGCAAAGTGATAAATTAGCCTTATATCTAAAGTTTGACTTCATTTTGAGAATATAGACCTAGAAAATGGGCCAACAAATAGGAATCTACCATCACTGCATTTGAAGGTGTCAAGCCTTGTTTAAGAGTATTGTATCAATTTTCCCCCATCATCTGGGGACCCCCGGAAATCATTTCGCGTCCCCATTTGGGGTCCCGACCCTTAGTTTAAGAACCACTGGTCTAAAGGCTTGTCTTATCGACTAAAAGGGGGCGTGGCAAAAATATATTTGTATCAGGCCATTTATGCAAAAAAGTACTAGTAAACAGTACATGTTATATGACAATTATAATTTAGATTAAACTCATGACTCATTCCAAACTTATCAGTTGAATTAATAACGTTTTTCATTTTTGCTGCTGCAGACTGGGACAAACCGAACAAAACAAACCTGGGATAGTTCTGTTTAGCAGTTTAGTTGGATATGGAAAATTGAAAATGAAGTAATACAAATTAAAGGGACAAAGAACCCACTTAGTCACAAATATATTACTCAATGGAAATATAAGTCTTAACTAATGTAAGAAGTACAGTTTCTTTAATTAAAATGTTACTCAAAGAAGTGTAAATACCTCTCATCGTACAGAGCTCCGTCGTCTTTGTCCATGTTTACTGTAACAGAGAGACTTCGCTTATGGCTCTACGATGTTGTTTGTATTCATATACTGCACGAGACTGAGCCTGGGTCGAACCAGAGCTAAATCATGACAAAAAAAAACACATTTTTAATCTCTCTCAAGGCGTTTCCCTCTCCTTGGTGCTCATGAGCAGCTCCATTCTTCCAGCAGACCTGTAAGAAAGAACGAACAGCTGTAAAGCACATGTTCATCGTAGGTTATGAGTTCCTAGAGTTAGATTACGTTAAAGGTAGACAGTAGAACGTCACAAGAAATAAAGAGTGATCGTTCAATACAATGTGACATCAGTATCACTTTGAAAACACTAAATGCGTGAATCCTTAAAGGGGCTGTCAACGATTTTTACTGTTTACTGGAGAAAACAGAACTAACTGATCCTTGTTCCCTTTTTTTGTGCACGTAATAAAGTAAAATGTGTGGCTCCAGCGAAGATGTCATAACCTGGCCCTGACATATGAATTTTTGCTGTTCACCTTATTCTGCCCCGCCCACTTTTCCCGTTTTGTGCCACAGATACGCACTTTTATTTGACGAGAACTCCGTTAAAGCTAATGACGAACGAGGGAAAAGTCTCGCTGCTAAAATGTTACATAAAGTAGATTGATTTGTGTGAAATGTTTAATGAACACGAGCAAAAACACAACACACAGATTTCCTGGGGCCTGAAAACGGCTTTTTAGTCCATGTAGAACTTATTTTCTGCTGAGCTTATCTGCTCCGTGTAACTAATACAACGGAAACAAGACGGCGGTGCGTACGGCAACTTCCGGAATAAGGTGAATATTCATGAGTTCAAAAACGCTGTTGGGTTTAAGCCGCTGTGTTCTGCATTAATCACAGCGCTGCATTGTGGTTTGTGCTGCACCAATCACAGCGCTGCATTGTGGTCTGGGCGGTCAAAAGGACTGACCTAAACAAACATGGCGGCGCCGCTGGACGTACTTCGTTCTATTTCAACACATTTACGGACTATTTTGCTTTTGAAAATGTGCCATTGAAGTGCTTTGTGCGTTTGAGGACGAGGAAGAAGTCTGTACTTTACTCTCAACTGGATTTTTATTGATTTCTCGGCTTGTTCTATTTTTGCGACGCCGCGACCTTCAGTTCAAACGATCATCACGTCACGCATTTTCCCGACGGCTTTCGGCGAGTGCATTTCCAGATTGATAATGTGTAGAACTAAATTCAGAGTCATAGACATATCAATCTGGTGTGAACGTTTTCTCATCTTCTATTTGTAGAGTTTTATTCTACGAGAAGCAGGAAGTGCACTGTAAGTATGCCAGTGTGACACCCTGCGCTCAGAGACGGGAAAGTGCTTATTGAGCTTGGGATCGTGACATTAGACATAACAGAAGTTTCATTTGGCCCGACGTTAAAGTGAGTTCAACGGGTTCGACGACACATTTGACTAAAACGTACTGAACATGATTTTATTTAAGATTTTACTGAACATTTTGTCCATTTGCCCCAGTTTGGCAGTTTTTGTTTATAATGTCACTTCCTGGTTGAACATGAGCACAAATATGACATAGATAGCGGTACATCCACAACTGTTACCATAGCAACCAGACTGTAAACAAGGGCCGACGTACATATAAATTACACAATAGTTATGATTTGACAAATAATAACACCTGATAACAGCTTTGTTTTGTTGAATGATGGTTTAAACTGTCAGAAAAGTGTGTCAGTTGTCTGTAAATTATCTGTTTTCTCAATGGCACGTCGCTTTTTGATGACATCACAAAGGGATTATTTTATTTTTCAAAATTTCTTCACAAACTGCAACTTCACAGTCGTAAACTATTTACAACAGGTGCCCTTTTGTTGAGAAAAACTTTTGTTGAGGTTTTGTTGAAGTTGCTCCCATCGCGTGCTGTACGTTTGTCATGACCAGTTTATTTGTAGAGCACAAGTTGTACATGAGGCAATTTAACAAAAGACAATTGCATTCAAATCACAAAAACATTAACTTTAAAAGAGAAGAGTGCAAAAAAATGATGATGTTTGTGTTGCGCAAATGAAGTTTGCGTTTCCGAAATAGTGAGAACAGAATAACCGGTTCTTCAGACATAACCAATTTAAGTCTTTAAGCATTTGTCTGACATTTGTTCTATAATTCATTTCAATATATGCCTCCTGTACTACTGTTACCTTATAAATAGAGTTTTAAAAACGTAAAGGATATCTTACCTCTGTTGGTCTTTGTGGTATCGACTTCTGTGCAAACACATTCCTTCTTCACTGACAAAGGCGGCTGAACTGGTTCTTAAAGTGAAACTACATTATACCCTTTGGACTCTTGTTGACAGAACACAATGTCAGAACAGTCTGTGCAAAACCACACGAAAACACGCTACATGACCTTTAAAACCTTTATGGAAATCTTATGGTACAGATCTCTCTATTTTTAGAACCACAAACACAACAAATCCCATATTTAGGAAGAGATTTCTTTTACTGAAATATTAAATAAATTGTCTACACTGTCAGAAGCATATTTAACCGTGTGGTTTTAGCGTTTACGATTTCAACTCAAAGTGAATGTACAAAACATGTGCAAATAAAAATGATGGAAAAAGGAGGAGAAAAAAGACATTCTCCCTGTGTATCCAACCCAAACTGCACTAAAAAGACTAAACTGCACTAAAAAGACTAAACTGCACTAAAAAGACTTCAACTGTCCAGGGATTCATGCAAAAACAACCATTTCCACAGAAAACTACTCATAAACAGTGTATTTATATGTTAGAGATACATAAATTAGATTAAACTCATAATTCTCTTCAAAATCGACAGATAACTCACATATCTTCCCCTTTGGCCCATATAAATGATTTTCATCTAAATAAAATAATCCCTTTAATCTAAATAAAATGTCAATGTCTTGTCAAGAAAAGGCAAATTTGCCTCTCCGCATTTCAGAAGACGCAGCTTTGTGCAGAAGCTGAAGCTCGAGCCAAAGAGATGAGCTGCTGTTGACTCTGTACATAACCTCACCTGGTGCTCCAGAGTCACGTCTGAGTCTGTACATAACCTCACCTGGTGCTCCAGAGTCACGTCTGAGTCTGTACATAACCTCACCTGGTGCTCCAGAGTCACGTCTGAGTCTGTACATAACCTCACCTGGTGCTCCAGAGTCACGTCTGAGTCTGTACATAACCTCACCTGGTGCTCCAGAGTCACGTCTGAGTCTGTACATAACCTCACCTGGTGCTCCAGAGTCACGTCTGAGTCTGTACATAACCTCACCTGGTGCTCCAGAGTCACGTCTGAGTCTGTACATAACCTCACCTGGTGCTCCAGAGTCACGTCCTCTGAGTCTGTACATAACCTCACCTGGTGCTCCAGAGTCACGTCTGAGTCTGTACATAACCTCACCTGGTGCTCCAGAGTCACGTCCTCTGAGTCTGTACATAACCTCACCTGGTGCTCCAGAGTCACGTCTGAGTCTGTACATAACCTCACCTGGTGCTCCAGAGTCACGTCCTCTGAGTCTGTACATAACCTCACCTGGTGCTCCAGAGTCACGTCTGAGTCTGTACATAACCTCACCTGGTGCTCCAGAGTCACATCTGAGTCTGTACATAACCTCACCTGGTGCTCCAGAGTCACGTCTGAGTCTGTACATAACCTCACCTGGTGCTCCAGAGTCACGTCCTCTGAGTCTGTACATAACCTCACCTGGTGCTCCAGAGTCATGTCCTCTGAGTCTGTACATAACCTCACCTGGTGCTCCAGAGTCACGTCTGAGTCTGTACATAACCTCACCTGGTGCTCCAGAGTCACGTCTGAGTCTGTACATAACCTCACCTGGTGCTCCAGAGTCACGTCTGAGTCTGTACATAACCTCACCTGGTGCTCCAGAGTCACGTCCTCTGAGTCTGTACATAACCTCACCTGGTGCTCCAGAGTCACGTCCTCTGAGTCTGTACATAACCTCACCTGGTGCTCCAGAGTCACGTCCTCTGAGTCTGTACATAACCTCACCTGGTGCTCCAGAGTCACGTCTGAGTCTGTACATAACCTCACCTGGTGCTCCAGAGTCACGTCTGAGTCTGTACATAACCTCACCTGGTGCTCCAGAGTCACGTCTGAGTCTGTACATAACCTCACCTGGTGATCCAGAGTCACGTCTGAGTCTGTACATAACCTCACCTGGTGATCCAGAGTCACGTCTGAGTCTGTACATAACCTCACCTGGTGCTCCAGAGTCACGTCTGAGTCTGTACATAACCTCACCTGGTGCTCCAGAGTCACGTCTGAGTCTGTACATAACCTCACCTGGTGCTCCAGAGTCACGTCCTCTGAGTCTGTACATAACCTCACCTGGTGCTCCAGAGTCACGTCCTCTGAGTCTGTACATAACCTCACCTGGTGCTCCAGAGTCACGTCTGAGTCTGTACATAACCTCACCTGGTGCTCCAGAGTCACGTCCTCTGAGTCTGTACATAATCTCACTTGGTGCTCCAGAGTCACGTCTGAGTCTGTACATAATCTCACCTGGTGCTCCAGAGTCACGTCTGAGTCTGTACATAATCTCACCTGGTGCTCCAGAGTCACGTCTGAGTCTGTACATAATCTCACCTGGTGCTCCAGAGTCACGTCCTCTGAGTCTGTACATAACCTCACCTGGTGCTCCAGAGTCACGTCTGAGTCTGTACATAATCTCACCTGGTGCTCCAGAGTCACGTCTGAGTCTGTACATAATCTCACCTGGTGCTCCAGAGTCACGTCTGAGTCTGTACATAATCTCACCTGGTGCTCCAGAGTCACGTCTGAGTCTGTACATAACCTCACCTGGTGCTCCAGAGTCACGTCCTCTGAGTCTGTACATAACCTCACCTGGTGCTCCAGAGTCACGTCTGAGTCTGTACATAATCTCACCTGGTGCTCCAGAGTCACGTCCTCTGAGTCTGTACATAACCTCACCTGGTGCTCCAGAGTCACGTCCTCTGAGTCTGTACATAACCTCACCTGGTGCTCCAGAGTCACGTCTGAGTCTGTACATAACCTCACCTGGTGCTCCAGAGTCACGTCTGAGTCTGTACATAATCTCACCTGGTGCTCCAGAGTCACGTCCTCTGAGTCTGTACATAACCTCACCTGGTGCTCCAGAGTCACGTCTGAGTCTGTACATAATCTCACCTGGTGCTCCAGAGTCACGTCCTCTGAGTCTGTACATAACCTCACCTGGTGCTCCAGAGTCACGTCTGAGTCTGTACATAACCTCACCTGGTGCTCCAGAGTCACGTCTGAGTCTGTACATAACCTCACCTGGTGCTCCAGAGTCACGTCTGAGTCTGTACATAACCTCACCTGGTGCTCCAGAGTCACGTCTGAGTCTGTACATAACCTCACCTGGTGCTCCAGAGTCACGTCTGAGTCTGTACATAACCTCACCTGGTGCTCCAGAGTCACGTCCTCTGAGTCTGTACATAACCTCACCTGGGACTCGGCCAAAGCCATTACCTTCTCAACACAATCCCATTACATTTTATGTGATAATACAGTAATATACGGCAGAGGGGAAATTATGGATCTACATTTCTTCATGGACTTTTAAGACTTTTTAAGCTCTTGCATTTGCTCTGGAAAAGAACAGGCCCCACACAGTCTGGGAATCAAACCGTTTGGTTGACAAGCTGTTGAACATTGACATGGAGGGACAGACTCAAGAATATTAACTGCAGTAACACCATGATTTTTAGTTATATCAAGATGAAGCACAGCAAGGTTATTTACAGAGGACAATTAGTACACGAAGATATTCAAAGTGCTTTACACATGCATTGAAATCATAATACAAATACGTTTGAAAAGATAAAATGCTTAATTATGTTCTGAAGACAGCATGAAGAGGTCAGATTTTTTAATTTTTTTTTCACAAAGTTCTGCTTTTACAAAATACTGTCCACGGAAGAAAACCATTCAGCCATTTGGTCTAAAACAGTAACAAGTACGTTTCATTTTTTTAGTTTTGTTAAAAATGTAGCGGAGTAGAATGTTCAGATAACTGCTTTCAGACAAGGAAAGTACAGTAGGGCTGCATCGACTAATCGTGACTCGTCGACTATAAGCAATAATAGATTATAAAAATTGATAATCAACTAATATTGATCTGACCTATACAGACTGACATGTCAAAAGACTTTTTATAACAAACACAGTCACATTAATGCATCAAAATATAAAAAAAGAAGATTTTTTAAGGCATCAAATTTTTTCATTTCATTACTTTGGTACTTTGCACGATCGGTTCCTGCCAGACACATGACCTGTGACCCCGACGGCCATCTTGGTTCTGGTTGCTAACGTAAACAACTAACGAAAAGCTGCGTAAACTGCTCAAATATGAGAAAAGTCATGATCTTTCCTGTCAGCTGTAGTTATACTGCAACAAATTACATCGTACAAAAGATCAGCTCCATTTTAAAACACAAATATGACTTCATTGTAGCGAGGTAGAAAATTCCAATAAATGATTAGCATTGGTGATTAGCATTCTCTAACCACGGAGACATGGTTTGTAAGTGTCTGAAACTTTCTCTATGTTTGGTAAAAGTGTAGCAGTAAATCTTAATTCAGTTTTGGTGTGATTTTGAGCTTTTGTTCTGACTTTGGTGAAGGTTAAATGTCTGTCTTAATATAACATTTCATATAACATTTTAGCATCGAGACTTTTCCCTCGTTCCCCATTAGCTTTAACAGTGTTCTCGTCAAACCAGAAGTGCATTTACTACGGGAGGAAAAAAGAGGTATAAGTGGGCGGAATAAGATGAATACAACAACAAATTACATCGTCCAAAAGTACAGCTGCATTTTAAAACGCAAACATGGCTTTGTTGTAGAAAAGCGTTATGTAGAAAATGCTAATAAATTATTAGCAATAGGCATTAGCAAACAGGTCAAACATAACGGACTTGAATAAACAATGAACAACTAAACTACAGCTTGTAAGTGTTTGAAACTTTGCACGTATTTGGTATTCCCGCACTAAGTATCTATAAAGTTTTTGTGTGATTGAGTTTTTAGCGATGAAAGTCTTTGCTAGTTGTAAAGCCGTGAAAAAGTCGTTTAAAAGCTCTGATATCTGCACTGACTGCTCTGTGAGACGTTAGAGGCACAAACCAACACATTTCAGGCAATTCGTGCCACAAATTTGCGATAATAAAAAGGCAAAGCACAAAAAGTAAACACTCGTCGCTTCCCGTAGAAACAATATGCCTCCGACCAGCTGCAGTTTGACTCCATTCTTGAGATCTGACGTATGTTTGCGTGAAGCGATTGACCCCAAAGCGGACGTTTGTGTGGAGCTGCTCCTTCTCCACAAACACCAGCGTCCTGAAGTCATCTGAGAGCTCCAGGCTTCTGTTCACAGTCTAAAGGAGACATGAGTCAGTTTTATTTACTTTACAATTATCAGAGGCGTTGCACTAAATTCTAGCCTCCCAGATTGTACAGTTGGACGTGAGCGGGAGCTACTTTAAAGGACAAATATTCTGCACTATTTGTGTGTGTATGTTGTGTGTATTGTCCTTTAAACCTTCTCTTGAGTGTCTTCAGTTTGACGTCTCATGTTTTAGAACTAAAAATAAAATGCTTTTACAAAGAAAAACATAACTTTATAACTGCTTTGGGGGGATGCCATCTTGACTTAACTGTGGCTCCATCTACTGGCTGCAGAGGCAATTACATACATGTAAATATAAACCCACAATGCATCGCAGTAAAGAGTGGATCTGATGCAGTTGTAGTTATCGTGATTAGATGAAAAAATGTTCAGAGAGAGTCTGGCCATTATTTAAGGACATAAAACAAACAGCAAAGGATTCTGGGATAAATGACGTCAGCATCATCTACATCATGGGTTCCCAAACTTTTTTGGCCAGAACCCCCAAAATAGCCTTGCAACCGACTCGGGACCCCCAAAGCAAAATGAAAACGACAGAGGCAATAATTTCACTAAATACTGTGTCATATTTATTAAAGTCAGATCTTAAAATCATCTCGCGACACCGACCCCCACTTTGGGAAACACTGATCTGCGTCACACATGAAGGAGTTCAGAACACAGCGCTGGAGAGAGAGGATTTACAAACCAGCATCAACAAACAAACAGGAACCAAACTAATGCTGCTCCAGGTGTGTTTTTGATGATAGAACAATGTAAGAACATGATAAAAGCTCAATAAAGTCAATTTTGCATAATATTTGTCCTTTAAGGCTGATCTTTATGTCTCGATGGAGAAAAATGCATTTTAAGAAAACGGCCTTTGATGTTACAATGTCCCAGAGAAATCTATGGATGAAGTGGATCAATGAAGTAATAAAAAATCTTTAGCAGCAGATTGGACAAGTTTGTTGTTTCCACATGAAGAGCAAACTCACCAAAAAACAAAACATTCAAAAAAATGCTTTGCCTGCAGTGTCTCGCCTTTAAGTCTGTACGGCAGGCTCTCAAAATGTTTTAATTATGATTTAGTTTGGTGGGAAGGCACCTGTGCCAATTATTTACTATAGTTTTACAGCTGGGAAGTTGCAATTTGTGAAGAAAATGGAAAAATGAAAGTTTAAAATTACAGGAATCCCTCTGTGATGTCATCAAAAAGCGACATGCCATTGAAAATAGACAAAATAGAAAATTTACACAAAACTCACACAACTTTTGACCGTTTAAACCATCATTCAACAAAACAAAGGTGTTATCAAGTATTATTATGTGTAAAATCATAACTATTGTGTAATTTATATGGATTTTAGCCCTTGTTTAGAGTCTGGTTGCTATGGTAACAGTTGTAGAATTCCCTTTATGTCATATTTGTGCTCATGTTCAACCAGGAAGTGACATTATAAACATTACATACACTGTCAAACTAGGGACAATTAGGAAAAATGTTTAGTAAAACCTTAATAATAATCATCGTTTTTGTGAAATGTGTCCTTTAACCTGTCAGACTTTAACTTGATTTGGTGCTGGACTCCACTTAAAAATGTTTCCCTCATATTTTTGGCGCTAAAGCAGAGCAAACAACACGGACTCACTGTGATTCTTTTCAGAAGTCTCTGCGAATGCTGCTCTTCTTCAGGGACACACATTTGCGTCCGGGTTCAAACCTGAGAAAAGAAGATGCAAAAGCACTGGCTTGAAAGAAGAATTTGGGTTTAAATCAAATCAGATTTGAACTAAACTGTAGCTAAAGTAATGGCACATGGTCAGGGCTTTATTGTACTCGCTGGGTTTAAGTTAAAAGGACATATATTGTGCATTATTTGTATGTTATTGACCTTTAAACCTGCTCTTGAGTGTCTTTACTTTGACATAGAGCTGCAACTAACTAACTAAATTAGTCTAGAGATTATTCTTTCAATTAATCAGTTAGTTGTTTAACTAAAAGGCCTGTGAATATGAGATTTTTAGTTGATTTTATTCAAATAAATCTGTAGTGAAGCCGTTTGATGACGTTCTGGTGGGGAATATTTAAAGTATTTCAATCAAAAACACACAATTTACACGTTTCCTGTGTGTTTTTGCACGATTCCTGCTCCGTCTGAGTCATAAAACCTGTTTTCTGCAGCCTGTGCATAGACAAGTTAACAATTATTCAATTATTTCTTTAGTTGACAACCATTTTATAATCGAATTGTTGCGATTAATCGATTGACTTGTTACAGCCCCACTTTGACGTCTTGTGTTTTAGAATTAAAAATAACATGTTTTTACAAAGAACAACAGTAATGATCGTATTTAGAGGCAGAAATGCTCAGAGCGAGTCTGGCAATCATTTATGGACTTAAAAACAGAAAAGATGATTCTCGAAGCCACGTCACACATCGAAAAACGACAAAGGAATTGAGAATGGAGTGTTTTGAGGGTCGGGGGGAGAGGATTTTCAAACCAGGATTCATCAAACTAGTGTGAAAGAAGCTAAATGTGTGTTTTTGACGAACAGGGTTAATTGCTTGCTATTCTGGCATCCCACCGGCGGGACTCTAGATTTTTTATTAATGTATTCCTTTTTATCCACATCTGATAAAAGGAAACTATAGCAGCTGAACATGTTCAATATGAAAAGAAAACTGTAACCCACTTATTTTCATCAAATCAAACATTCTGGGATGAATTAGAGCCAGTTTTTACTCCAAGAGCACACATTTTAAAATTACACTAAAATAAAAACTGAATAGGACTTTTATATGGATTCTGCTTGGAGTTTTTTACTTTATTACAAGTCCCTAAAACAAAACAAAAAATCATTTTTTTGTTAAATTAGCTTCATCTTTGAAAGAGGGATTGTCAAAACCAACAAAAGCCAAAACTAGTGTCAATCAGACAAAATCTACAGACACAGCTTCACTTCTTCATATATTTAACAAAGGAAATGTAGGCGGACTTTAAAATCTGATGATATTCTGAGCAGAGTTTGTTTCCAAGTGGAATCAGAGTAAATCAGACACAAAACTCCAGAGTATGAGCTTCACAAAGAGTCAGACAATAGTTTGTGTCCAAAGGATCAGAAACAGCTTCAGTTTGAAATGAGGCTCATTTTAGTCACACGTTTGAGGAAAAACAGGTGCGAGCGGCATGTGGTTAAAAGCTCAAAAAAGTAAATTTTGCATAATATTTGACCTTTGGATCAGCACGAGCGTTAACATTTACTTTTTATGATTGATTTTATGACGTGTGAGACTTTCCTTTCAGATATTTCTATAAACAATACTGACTCCTGCCACAAGGGGGAGACATCAGCACCCTGATTTTATTCCAGCGTCAGTCTAAACAGCTCCCTCACCATCAAAAAAGTTTCAAGTCCAGTCTGTGTCTGGTTTGCGTCTCTTTTTCTTTTCCTCCTTTTAGACTCAGTGCTTCTCTTACTTTGACTTTGGAGATTCTTCGTTTAAATTCTGGTATTTCTTCAAGGAATTCTGACTCTTCAGGGAAATGCATTTACGTCCAGTTTTAAATCTGCGGCGAAAAACACAACTTGAACAAAAATGAACCAAAGACAGAACAAATCCATATTAATTCAGAATTCAGAATGTTAAAGGCGCAAAGGTGTGTAACTTGTATGTTTTCAAGCCATTTTGTCACATTTAATTTAGATAACCTTCAATTTTAACAAAGTATTTATGATTGTAAAGTAGATTAAGATGAATATTCTGAATTCAACTAAAAGTAACTCGGTAGATATTTATAAACTCATTCCATTTACAGAGATAAGGCGAGACGCTGCAGGTGAATAGGAAAAAAATAGGAAAAAAATTAAAGATATCAATGTGAAACTTCTCCTGTAGTTTACTCACATAAATGTAAGAAAAAAATGTATTACAAGTTTTTCATCATGTCATGTTTTCATGTAGAAATAAGGCATTTTATGTGTAAAAACAGCCAAAAATGCTCATATTTGGGACATTTAAATCTGAAAAATGGACAGAACCAGGTTTAAATTTCTTAGTTCATTTTGTACAAATATGAGTTATTTAAAAACTGTACAGAAGAGATTATGGACTTTTTATTTAGATTTTGAGACCTGACTGAAAATTGGCCCAAAAATTCAAATTTCATCTCATATTTTTATTTCAAAATCAGGTTTAGAATTAGGGTTAGGGTTAGTAAATTCTGTCAAAATCTTTTTCAGTCCAAGATTATAAAGTTTGGTGTGAAATGAAATGAAATGAAATAATAAAGCATCTTTAGGAGCAGACTGGACGAGTTTGTTGTTTCCACATGAAAGTCAATATGTTGAGAGAGAAAACAGACCAAAAAATTACTGAAAAAATGGGTCGCCTGTAGTGTCTCGCCTTAAAACGACTAAAATGTTAAATTAAATGCTTGCACCAAAACTGCCAGTTTGTGCATTCAGATGTTAAAAAGCAAAGGCAAATGACTTACTTTGACGGAAAAGACACAGCTTTGGTAAAATCCCAGTTTATGAACGAAGAGCCACCAATCTTCATGAAGCCGGAGTCACTTTTTGTTCTGTGAAAATGGAAAAAGTCATCAATATTTGAGCTTTTACTAAACATTTTGCCTGTTTGTTCCAGTTTGACAGTTTGTGTAAAGTTTATAATGTCACTTCCTGGTTGAACATGAGCAGCAAATATGAAATAGAGGTAATTCTGCAACTGTTACCATAGCAACCAGACTGTAAACAAGGGCCAACGGCTTGGTCCTGTAAACAAGGACCAAGGGTCAGGAATTGGCAATAAATACACCTTTATTTTGTTGAAAGAATGTTTAAACTGTGAGAAAAATGCCGTAAATAGTCTCTGTATTTTACGTCGACTTTTGATGACATCACAGAGGGATTCCATTTTAGAGTTTGGAATTACTTCCTGTCACTTTTAACTTTTATTTTTCAAAATTTCTTCACAAACCGCAACTTCACTGACGTAAAACTATGATAAATGTTTACTACAGATAATTAGAATATTTAGAGAACCTGAAATAGAGACTTTAAAGGCCCTGTACCTGATTTTTATTGTTTTGAAACATGAAAAACAGAACTAGTTGATGTTAAAGTCTTTAGATCAGTCACATGTATCGCTCACTTTATGCAATCCAAATCCTCGGCAACTAGTTGCCGAAACGTTGTAAATAAAACTAAATAAAACTACACCTTTTTGCAAGTAGCCAGTGTGCGGGAGTCTCCTTTTGACCAATTTTCTACGTGCGTCACGCATGTTTCTTCCTACGATGCACCGTCTTAACTTAATTTTATTATAAAAATTGGGAACATGAACTACTTCTGTTTTTCCCGTTTCACAAGAGTAATAAATCAGGCACAGGCCCTTTAAGTAATGTGAGTGTTTGTTTTTAACTCACTTGTTCTGTTCATTTTTTTTAAAGTCCAGGTTTCTGTGCAGGAAGCTGCTGCTGCGAGGTTTAGCCTCAAGTCCAGCGCCACCTCTGGGACAGAAACAGGTATTACATCAAAAACACAAGCATTTATTACTTTTGCACTTTTTCTGTTTTGAGGAATGTTTATAAGAAAATCCTCCCCCTCTGAGCGTCAAACACACTTCCTGCTGAACTTCCAGGATTTTCGGACGTATTTTCAGACTTCATACGTCATTTATCTGAGAATCTTCTGCTGTTTTTGGTTCTTAAATCATCGCTAAACTCGTTCTGAGTATTTCTGCCTCTAAGCACGATCACTGCTGCAACAAATCCACACAATGACGTCTTTTCAGCGCTAACTTCACTAGATTGTATATAGCACTGGCTATGTGTCATTTCACAGTGGCTCACAACACAGGTCATAGAATGAATAAGACATTTTTTGTTGTTGTTTAAAACATGAGGTGGCAAATTCAAACTCAAAAGCATGTTTTAAGACTAATAACAATAGGAAAAATGCTGAATATTTTCCTTTTAATAACAGCCTTTCTTATTTTACACAAATTTACAAAGGCACTTTTCTTTTAATCACCTACATTTATTCGGTTCTATCTATTTTATTTCCGCAATTGAATAAATTTTTTGACACTGAAACGCTGAAACCCTGAAAAGGCTCCAGAGGTCGTTTTACCGTCAGAGCCGTTATGTGCAGCTTTTTGTTGTCATTTAACGAGTTCTCTGGCTTTGTCTCTAATGAAATACATGTTAAATAATGTGTTTGTTTGTTTTTTTAACTCACTTGCTCAGTACATCCTTTTTAAAGTCCACGTCTGTGTGTAGGGAGCTGTTGCTACTGCGACGTTCAGGCTCAAGTCCAGCGCCACCTCTGGGACAGAAACAGGTATTACATCAAAAACACAAGCATTTAGCACTTTTGCACTTTCTTTTCTCTGTGTTAAAGGTAAAATAGTGATTTTTTTGTATTTATGTTATTGTGTATTGTTGCAGCATTTTTACACAAACTTAAAATAACTCAGATGACAAAATAAATATATAGTCAGAGGGATCTATTGTCCTTAACATGAATGGTTCAAATTAAATCTTACTTTAAAGCACACACATTCTGCTACAGTGACTTTTTGAGCTTTAAACCATGTTCTAACAATGTTCTTCATCAAAAACACATCTGAAGTAGCATTCAGTTGCATTCACGCCGTTTTGAGGAATGTTTATTAGAAAATCCTCCCACTCCGAGCACCAAACACACTTCCTGCTGAACTTCTGGGATTTTCGGATGTATTTTCGGATCATCTACTTCATTTATCTGAGAATCTTCTGCTGTTTTTGGTTCTTAAATCATCGCTAAACTCGTTCTGAGTATTTCTGCCTCTAAGCACGATCACTGCTGCAACAAATCCACACAATGACGTCTTTTCAGCGCTAACTTCACTAGATTGTATATAGCACTGGCTATGTGTCATTTCACTGTGGCTCACAACACAGGTCATAGAATGAATAAGACATTTTTTTGTTGTTGTTTAAAACATGAGGTGGCAAATTCAAACTCAAAAGCATGTTTTAAGACTAATAACAATAGGAAAAATGCTGAATATTTTCCTTTTAATAACAGCTTTTCTTATTTTACACAAATTTACAAAGGCGCTTTTCTTTTAATCACCTACATTTATTCGGTTCTATCTATTTTATTTCCGCAATTGAATACATTTTTTGACACTGAAACGCTGAAACCCTGAAAAGGCTCCAGAGGTCGTTTTACCGTCAGAGCCGTTATGTGCAGCTTTTTGTTGTCATTTAACGAGTTCTCTGGCTTTGTCTCTAATGAAATAAATGTTAAATAATGTGTTTGTTTGTTTTTTTAACTCACTTGTTCTGTACGTCCTTTTTAAAGTCCACGTCTGTGTGTAGGGAGCTGTTGCTACTGCGACGTTCAGGCTCAAGTCCAGCGCCACCTCTGGGACAGAAACAGGTATTACATCAAAAACACAAGCATTTATCACTTTTGCACTTTCTTTTCTCTGTGTTAAAGGTAAAATAGTGATTTAAAAAAAAATTATGTTATTGTGTATTGTTGCAGCATTTTTATACAAACTTAAAATAACTCAGATGACAAAATAAATATATAGTCAGGGGGAACTATTGTCCTTAACATGAATGGTTCAAATTAAATCTTACTTTAAAGGACTTTTTGAGCTTTAAACCATGTTCTAACAATGTTCTTCACCAAAAACACATCTGAAGTTGCATTCAGTTGCATTCACGCTGTTTTGAGGAATGTTTATTAGAAAATCCTCCTCCTCTGAGCGTCAAACACACTTCTTGCTGAACTTCCGGGATTTTATGACGTATTTTCAGACTTCATACGTCACTTATCAGAGACTCTTCCGCTGTTTCTAGTCCTTAAATCATCGCTAAACTCCTTCTGACCATTTCTGCCTCTAAACAGGATAACTGCAGCAGCAAATCCACACAATGACGTCTTTTCAGTGCTAACTTCACTGGATTGTATATAGCGATGGCGCCATCTGCTGGCTGGATGCACTCAGTAATTGTCATTTCACTGTGGCTCATAACACAGGTCATAGAATGAACAAGAAACTTTTTAAAACATCAGATTTAAAATTTAAGGCACTCAAGAGCGTGTTTAAAAGCTAACAGCAATATGAAAAATAACTTAAAATAACAATTTTTCTTATTTTACACAAATTTACAAAGCTTTTCTTTTAATCACCTACATTTATTCGGTTTTATTTTAGGTTTAGAGACTATTTTATTTCCGCTATTGAATAAATTACGAGGCGTGAGGATTCGACTTTTGACACTGTTTCCTCTGAAAAGGCTCCAGAGGTCGTTTTACCGTCAGAGCCGTTATGTGCAGCTTTTTGTTGTCATTTAACGAGTTCTCTGGCTTTGTCTCTAATAAAATAAATGTTAAATAATGTGTTTGTTTGTTTTTTTAACTCACTTGTTCAGTACATCCTTTTTAAAGTCCACGTCTGTGTGTAGGGAGCTGTTGCTACTGCGACGTTCAGGCTCAAGTCCAGCGCCACCTCTGGGACAGAGTCAGGTATTAGATCAAAAACACAAGCATTTAGCACTTTTGCACTTTCTCTTCTCTGTGTTAAAGGTAAAATGGTGATTTTTTTTTCTGTATTTATGTTATTGTGTATTATTGCAGCATTTTTACACAAACTTAAAATAATTCAGATGACAAAATAAATATATAGTAAAAGGGAACTATTGTCCTTAACATGAATGGTTCAAATTAAATCTTACTTTAAAGGACTTTTTGAGCTTTAAACCATGTTCTAACAATGTTCTTCATCAAAAACACATCTCAAGTTGCATTCAGTTGCGTTCACTCTGTTTTGAGGAATGTTTATAAGAAAATCTTCCCCCTCTGAGCGTCAAACACACTTCCTGCTGAACTTCTGGGATTTTCTGACGTATTTTCAGACTTCATCCATTCTTCCGCTGTTTTTAGTTCTTAAATCATCGCTAAACTCGTTCTGAGCATTTCTGCCTCTAAACACAATAACTGCTGCAGCAAATCCGCACAATGACGTCTTTTCAAAATGTCTTTTGACAGGCTTCAGAGGTCGTTTTACCGTCAGAGCCGTTATGTGTAGCCTTTAGTTGTCATTTAACAAGTTCTCTGGCTTTGTCGCTAATAAAATAAATGTTAAATAATGTGTTTGTTTGTTTTCTTTACTCACTTGTTCTGTGCTTCCTTTTTAAAGTCCACGTCTGTGTGCAGGGAGCTGTTGCTACTGCGACGTTCAGGCTCAAGTCCAGCGCCACCTCTGGGACAGAAACAGGTATTACATCAAAAACACAAGCATTTATCACTTTTGCACTGTCTCTTTTCTGTGTTAAATACAAAAAATAACATTTACCTTTTGTTATTGTGTATTGTTGCAGCATTTTTACACACACTTAAAAGTCTTAGATGAAAAATAAATATCAGTCAGAGGGACCTATTTTCCTTAAAATGTGCATGACAGTTACCTAATTTTAATTTTTTTTTAATTTTGTGTGTTTATACCTATTGAACATAAACAATCTAGTTTTACGTCAATCAAGCTGCAGTTTGAGAAGAAAAGTTGAAAAATCTGTACAAAAAACTGATGACATCACACTGTGGAGACTCATTCCATCCAAGGGTTCTGCATTCTCCAAAATAAACAACATTTTTGACTCTTAAAACATTAATAAACCAAAATAAAGGTGTTCACATGTATTTTGATTGTAAGATTAAAAAAATCTGTGACAGAGTTAGCAGGAAGAGAAATTACAAACCTAAAAAAATTGGTAAATCCTGATGAAATGTATAATTTTTTGGGGAAAATCTTTGAATATATTTATCTTACCTGTATCTTAGTTACAAGAGTCGTCCAAACTATTTACACAAATTTAAAAAATCTTAGATAAATAAATAAATATGTTTGTTAGAAGTACCTATTCTCCTTAACATGAATGGTTCAAATTAGATCTTACTTTAAATAATCGTTTTTCTTATTTTACACAAATTTACAAAGAAACACAGACGAAACAGATGAACCCTTTTCCTCTAAAAATATTTCTTTGAATCACCTGCATTTATTCAGTTCTATCTTATGTTTAGAGCCGTTATGTGCAGCTTTTTGTTGTGATTTAACGCCTTCTCTGGTTTTGTCGCTTTGTCGAAATTAAACATTTTCTTCCACTTAAGTAATGTGTTTGTTTGTTTTGTGTTTAACTCACTTGTTC
Organism: Rhinogobius similis; assembly: GCA_019453435.1. NCBI lineage: Eukaryota > Metazoa > Chordata > Actinopteri > Gobiiformes > Gobiidae > Rhinogobius > Rhinogobius similis. The sequence continues at coordinate 22,018,370 of CM033638.1, forward strand.
TGTGCTTCCTTTTTAAAGTCGATGGTGTCTCTGTCCAGGGAGCTGCTGCTGCGAAGTTCAGGCTCAAGTCCAGCGCCACCTCTGGGAAGGAAACAGGTATTACATTGAGTTTATTTATTTAATGAGACAGGGACAGTGAACCATAAACATGAAGCTTAAAGGGCCTATGACAAGTTGGACTACTCAGTTCACTAAAATGCAGTTGAGAGAAATATATTTAAAATTTTGCTAAAATACTTTACAAATTCTATCCCGGTTTAGCAATTTTTTAGGTTTTTTGTTTTACTTCCTGGTTGTAAATGATGACATCACACTGGGAAATAAAACACTGTACACTGGGCCAAAACTCAAGATTTTTTTTTTAATTTTACAAATAAAAATACATCTGAACATGTTTTTTGTTGAGTCACTGTATAAAGGGTCAAAAAAGTAGTTTCTTTTGTGTAAATTATGCATAACCTTTGTCTTCCCACTGTGATGTCATCAGTTTGTTTACTTCCTGTAATTTTCAACACAACTTTTCTCCACAAACAGCGGCCTGGTTGGTGTAAAACTATAATTTATATTTACAACAGGTATTAATGCACTGAATAAAGCCAAAATTATAAAATGATAAAACCCTGTCGTGTGCCCTTTAACCCTTTGAGCACTCACCTCCTCTGGACCTTGGGGCTGAGTGGAGCTGCCGTCTCTTTGTCCCTCTCCATTTTCAAATCAAATCGCACACAAACTGCAACAAACACAGTATTTATCGCCTCGTTTCACGCAGCACTTTGAAGTATGTTCCCTCAAAGCACGTGAACAGGTTGGACGCATTTCACAACTTTCAGCCGCTTGTTTTTTTAAGGCGAGACGCTGCAGGTGAAGAGGAAAACGTTTGAAATTTAAACATATCAATCAAGCTTCTCCTGTGGTTTAGTCACACAAGTGTAAGAAAAATGTAGCACAGGTTTATCATCATGTCATGTCTTCACATAAAAACACCAAAACTGCACATAATTCTGATTAAAAAAAAATAATAATATGGGGACTTGTGCAATATAATTAAGTATTGTAGTAGTAGTTGTAGTAGTATTTGTAGTAGTTGGAGTTGTAGTAGTTGTAATTGTTGTAGCAGTAGCAGTAGCAGCAGTAGTTGTTGTAGTAGTATAGTTTAGTTTAGTTTAGTTTAGTCTTTATTTGAAGGGACAATGTACAGAGACAGTAAGCTCATAAAAAACAGAGATGTTCCGTGCGGTCCCTGATTTACAAGAATAAATAGTACAGTGCAAACAACAAAAGATTAGTAAGATCAATTCACAAATTCCACTCTCTGACTCAAGCACTCTCACACAGCATCACACATGAAAAACAAAAACAAAAAACATCTCAATCAGCAAGTATTTACAACATTTGTCATATAGAATATACATGACCTATCTATTTACCTTTCACTATTAAATCAGTCCATAAGCTACTTATCTCAGTTACATATACAAATATATATTTACATATTATACACATACATACTTCCACTGTGTGTGGAGTTTACGTCTTAAACTAGAAAGCAAGAAAGTGCTACATTGGGCTTAGTAGTAGCAGTAGTAGTAGTAGTAGTTGAAACAGTAGTAGCAGTAGTAGAAGTAGTTGTAGCAGTAGCAGTAGTAGTTGTAGTTGTAGTTGTATA